>BMAU01016482.1:0-134445 GCA_019973935.1 Trichonephila clavipes | reverse complement strand
CAACGAGCAATGAAAAATGTAATGTATGCCGTTTTCTTCAGAAGTACGGTATTGATCAAATTCATCAAGTTGGAAGGACGGAAGTTGGTTTAACAGTAACAGCAAACTGGTATACCACTGAATGTCGTTCAGAAATTCTCCAAGAAGTTAATGTTTGGGGACTAATGCTTCACCATTACAGTGTATCTTCCCATACAGCCGGATTAACAGCTGAGTTTCTTAAGCAAAAACAAATTAAAGTGATAGAGCATCCACCTTATTCTCCAGATCTAGCCATGTGTGACTTTTGGTTATCTATTAATCTAAAAAAGAACTTACGTGGACGTCATTTTCATTCAGAAGAAGACATTGATGTGGCTATAAATGCGTTTTTTCATCAATTCCAAGAAATGAATGGTTTCAGATATTTAATCTTTGGAAAATTCTTATACAAAAGTGCATTGATGCTGGAGGAGACGACTTTGAACACTCCTAAAATTTTGTTAGTATAACTTTAAAAACCTAAGAGTATCTCAAAACTTTCAGAGTGATCCTCGTATGAAAATCATTAGAATATTTTTACAAAGTACATCTTAAAAACAAATTCGAAGCAGGATTTTTCAGCTTAATTATGATGTTTTGATGACAATTTGTTAGTGATTTTGAGAGAAAAAATTTATATCAATAAAAATTATAAGCAAAATGATAATGTAATGACGGTTTTGTAAAAAAATTAAACCCAATATTTTGAAGGAAAATAAATTGTGACGTATTAAAAGCAAACAGCAAATTTTACCCTTTTAATTATTACACATTTTTTCAATTCCCACAAATATATGCTTCATTTTAATTCATTTAATATTTTGTAAATAAAGTTTTAATTTTGAAATAATATTTAGTGATACCGATAAAAAGAAGAAGCTTAAAATACATCCACATATTTTCTATTAAAAAATTGTAAATGAAAAGTAAATTCTTTATAAATATGCATATAAAATGTTCATATTTATCTTGATATATCAATATACTGCCAATAATTGTATTGCATGAAACACATATATTTACTGCTTTTTATTTCAGACTGTAAAGGTACAAGCACAACTTGTTTTTGCCATTCGATATCCAATGCAAGTAAGAAAATAAATATTAGTTTTTCTTTCAAATATTTCTTACAAAAAGTTTTAAAACATTGCGTGACGATCAAAATGCAACTCTTCTAAAGGATGTTCATAAAGTAATGAAAATTTCATAGGTGCACATCGCTCGGTAATCAAAGAAAATTATGCAAAAAGCCCATTTTTACTTCACATATTGATCAGAATAGAAAAGAAAAACCTGCACAATGGGCAAAAAAAATCCGGGATTTCTTCTATGGAAATCATTTTACAAATTTATCTATTTTTTGACGAGGACAGGTGTTATCTTAAAGAATACAAAGCCGCAGTGAATAGTGGCGTAACGAAGAATATTAGCCCTCCCCCCCCCCTTCCTGCAAAGTCAAGTTTTTGGCCCCAAGCCTAAATACGTATTTGGCGTCTTTCAGGTTTTGGGCCCCTAGCATTCCTGCCCCTCGCAATGCGGGGTGTACCTTACGCCACTAGTTCTGCAGAAAAACCATTTTATCAGAGGCAGGGGAATTGAACTGAGGACATATTCACAAGCGTAAAATATCAGTTAAAAACTACCTAGATGCATTTAAGGTATACGACTACTTGCGACAACTTTTAAAAAATAAAGATATGGTGAATTTTGTGGTTTTTAGACTTATTTAGTACATTCTAAGAAAAAAGGTTAAAATTAAGAAGAGAAAAATAAATTATTACTGCGAAAATGGGTAAAAATTGAAAAAAGTACATAAACGGGGCCTGCTCTGTATAAATAGTAAATGAATTAAATCTCAATTTTTCAATTTTGATGTATTACTCTGCCATTCCCTTTTGAAATGACCTTCAAGATAAGAGATATTTTAATCTTTAAAAAAACTAGAGCCCGTTATCTTAGTTGTTACATGAAATTGCTTAAAAAACAGTGATTATACTCACATAAAGAACTGTAAATTTTGTAATAAAACAGTGATTGATATATCTGAAGGTTAAAATACTATTACTGTTACACAGAACGTACACAAAAAAAAATTCACTTGATTATTCTTAAGCTGTCCCCGTTCGAGTTTTTCGAAGAAAAAAAACTTTCCGAGTAAAACGCATCTTAAAGTTTGACATCGCTTTAAAGTAATGTCATCTGATTTACTAAAACATTTGTAGTTTTTGTTCTAGTGAATGAAAAATATATAAAACACTTATCTTTTTTTTAAAGCTAATAACATAGTCTATAAAATGAAATTTTAAAAAATCTGTCTTTTAAAAAATCATGATTTTTAGGTAGTCGGATACCTTAAGGTGTACTGGCTGCAGCAGATATGCTTCGAACAAAGAGCAGTGCAGGTGCAGCTAGAATGATGTCAGCACTAAATGCATTTGCACAAACATTCACTGACAAGTAGTGATGGTAGTATTTGCAATTTTTATCGCTAATTATAATAAGTACAGGATACCTTTAAGTTCCTATATCGTTTCGAATTGTCTTTAGAGTGCAAGTGGTGTATCTCTACAATGGACCCCATATCGCAAACTACTCCTTTTGCAATGTCACCGGTTGACTTGGCACTTTGTGTGCTCTGATGGAGCACCCGTGCGTGATATAGCAGTTCCCCTGTGATCTGTGTTTAGGACACTATGGTAGCCAAAAGATACGTCCGTGATGTGCTGCGGATTTCTTTCCGGTTATTCAATGCCTTTTACCAACAGAATGACTCCCGACGCCCCACTGCATTGGTCAATCGACATGCTCAGACAATAGTAAAGGGTGTTTTTATGAGAGGTATAGAACTTTAAATTGCAATAAAACAACGATGTATTATTCGATTGACATGAATTTTTTTTATTCGAAAGATAATCTTGTGGCATTACATTTTAAATATGATTTCTGGCATAGGACTGCCACGGCTGGCTCGGATGTAGTCCAATCTGGAAATCCAATTTTCGATGACTTTTCCAACATTTGTGGCCGTATATCGGCAATAACACGGCAAATGTTGTCTTCCAAATGGTCAAGCGTTTGTGGCTTGTCCGTATAGACCAATGACTTTACATAGCCCCACAGAAAATAGTCTAGCGGTGTTAAATCACAAGATATTGGAGGCCAATTCACAGGTCCAAAACGTGAAATTAGGCGGTCACCAAACGTGTCTTTCAATAAATCGTTTGTGGCACGAGCTGTGTGACATATTGTGCCGTCTTGTTGAAACCACAGCTCCTGGACATCATGATTTTTCAATTCAGGAATGAAAAAGTTAGTAATCGTGGCTCTATACCGATCACCATTGACTGTAACGTTGTGGCCTTCATCGTTTTTGAAGAAGGATTCCACCAGCCCATAAAGCGCACCAAACAGTCAGTTTTTTTCTGGATGTAACGGTGTTTAGACATACACTTGTGGATTAGCTTCACTCCAAATGCGGCAGTTTTGTTTGCTGACGTAGCCATTCAACCAGAAGTGCGCTTCATCACTAAACAAAATTTGCTTATGAAAATCGACCATTATTTTCGAAATAAAATTGCACAATTTGAAAGCGTTGTTCAGGTGTGAGTCTATTCATGATGAATTGCCAAACCAAACTGAGAATAAATCACTTGATAGCTGTTAAATCGGTCGCCCTCTTGGAAAGTAATGCCAACTTAATCTTCTATACCTGGAAAAAAACTCTCTGTACAAATGTTTCTGTGCCCATTATTCTTCCTTGATATTTCGCCAATCTAAAGCGTCTGGGACGCGATTGGATCTGATACTGCCATACTTCGAAGACGAAGTGTCGCAAACGGTTGATAGAGAAGGATGTGCCATCCTTCAGGTCAGTCTGGTTGCTCACATTTACTAGGTATGACACTTTGTAAGTGCAGTATGAAGTGAATCTACAAATTCAAGGGCAAGCATTGCTCTTCATCTGAGTTAGGAATATCATTTTAAGGTATCCGACTACGTTCCGGAACTGTGATTTTAAAAAAGCGCATAAATGGATACTGTTCATGATATTTAGCGTCATTCAGATTAAAATACATGCATAAAATTGTTTTAAGAACATTTTGACAAAAAAAATTTATTTAAATATAATATTTAGGCAAAAAAATTAAATAGAATAATCTTTTTTTCCAAATGTTCTTCTTTTTGTGAAAAATGGTTCTATTATAATAATATTTTGCCTGTATATAGCTCACACCTCTCAACAGAGGCTCAACTAGAGCTTTTGAAAAATTCACATTATTTTCAGAGTTACCACCAATTGAAATAATTATGGGCGTTTTTTTCTTAAAATTGCTCCCCTCTATTGTCGTAAAATATGAATAAACCCACTTCTAGGTTTTATATTTCAAAAATTCTAGTTGAGCCTCTGTAGAGAGGTCTGAGCTATATACAGGCAAAATATTAATATAATAGAAGCATTTTTCACAAAAGGAGAACTTTTTGGAAAAAAGATTATTCTAAGTTAATTTTTTGCAAAAACTATTGTTTTGAAATAATTTTTTTTGTCAAAATGTTTTTAAAACAATTGTATGCATATATTCTAAACTAAGTGACACTAAATATCATGAAAATTATCCATTTATGCACTTTTGCAAAATCACGGTTCCGAACGTAGTTGGATACCTTAAAAATCAAAAATAAATTTACTTTTCGTTGATATCTCTTTCTCCGCTTGTCGATTTTTTTTCTGATTTTTTTATGTTGCATTTTTTTTGTCACGTAATTCATTTTATCTTTATCATTTATTAGCTTACTTTTATCATTGAATAACAAAGAAAAATATATTTAAAAGTTCTTAGACTGTATATTTTCTTTTTCTTATTGTTTACTTACTTTGAAGTATATAGTATCTTTATGTGAAAATTTATATATAATCACTTCATAGAATCTAAACCTTTGAAGCATAAATATTTCTTTAGCTTTCTTTTGTAGGACAATTATTTTGACAAAAACACCTAATAACATTTTTATTTTATTTTTAGTTTGCTTCCTGTGCTCGTTCTGCCCTAAGAAGAGTAAATATAAGAACACATTCAGATTTATTTCAATTTATTTTATGTATTTTAGAATTATCTAGTTATTTGTAGTCAGTTGGAATGCTAATAATGATACAATTCCTATAACGTGTAACGAGTTCGTCGTAATTGTTTGTGTAGAAAAAATATATGAAAATGATGAGTTCAAGAAGCAAAATAAGAAAAGATAGCTAGTTTATTACACAAAAATTAAAAATATATATTAGTACGATATTTTTATCATAACTTTTATCAAATCAAACACAATAAAAATAGAGAGAGAGAGAAGTAAAGAATATTACATCTCATAAAATTCAGGAATTCCGGAATCGTTCTTTTCGGGAGTAGGCTATATATATTTATGATTTGTACATGAAATTAAATGCTGATTACTAGAGCTTTTTAGTGAGACGTGATGGGTTTTAGAGTTAGGTAGTTAATTTTCTCTCTTTCTAACTAATAAAACAAAATAATTATGTAACCAGTTCACATGATTGGCAATAAATATTCTGAGAGGGGATCCAAGCTTCCAATATTTGTAAAGAAACAAAGCGTGCTAGTCAATAAGACAAATTTGAATTTGAGCACAAGACAAGAAATTGAAAATGTTTTTAGAATTACACTCATGGAAATAAAAATTTCATTGTTCAAATAGGGTGGTACTAGATAAAAGGAATTTGGTAGCCGTGTTTATTAATGTAAAAGATGAATTTGATTCAAATTTCATATTAGGCGCACAATTCTGGAACTATTAATGCTACTTTGAATAAACGCGCGAGGCAGGTTTACTTTAAATGTGCACTGCAAAGTTTTATGAGCGTTATTTATCACTGAGATTTGACATAGTGAGTTTATGTTTGTCAAAAATGTCTGAAAAAAGACAAAGAGCTTATGATCAACTACTAACTCAGTCTGAATGGGTTTATAATGGAAAAAGTGGATTATCTTCCGGCGCGATACTGCAGAAGGACTTGGTAGGAATATATTCTTTGTGCCTGATTGTTAGCATGAAGTCAAGAAAATCATGCCAAATTCTAACTACGCACGGATCACCACTGACAGTGAAGACCTCCGAGTTTTTCGCATGACTATGTAGCATGGTAGTGCATCTGCTGCAGAAATTATAGATCTTGATGGTACCAGAGTGACACTGTGAACACTAACATATCAATTGTTTGGAGAACAGCTTCGAGCCAGACGCCCTGTTACATTCATACCATTAGCTCTAAATCTCTGACATCTGCAACTTCAATAATGTCACGCTGTAGCACATTGGAAGGAGGAGTGGCTATGTTTTGTGTTCCCTCATGGTAGATATATCTATTTTGGGGCCATTAATGTCCATATACAGATTAAAACAAAGCCAGAACAGCACCTACAAATAACCATTCTGCGACTCACACACTTTGGACTGCACCTGGAATTATAATCAGAGAAGCAATTTTGTATATGATAGCAGAAGCAATCCTGTGGTTATCCACCTATTATGAATGCAAACTGGTACATCAGTTTGTCGATTTAAACTATTGCGCTGCCATTTAAGAACATTACTCAAGGGGATATTGATAATGGTCAACTAGATAATGGGCACTCTCATCCCACTGTTGTAACCCAACATGCTCTTCAGCGTTGCTTGACCTGTCAAATCACCAGACCTTTCTCCAATCTATCCCGAATGGGGCATCGTTGAACGGCTAATCAAAACCGTCCACAACCAGAATTAACCACCCTCTTATCGATCGACCAGGTACAACGGGCATGTATTTCTATCCCAAAAATTGATATCCGGTATCGTACACTTTGCATACACTTTTGTCTGCTTGCATTTATAATTCTCGTGCTTACACGGGTTATTAAAGTCATTTCATTTCACATTTAAAATAGTTTATCTCACGCTTGCATAAACCTATGAACTTGAAACTTAAATCAATTAATTATGTTGCGAAGACAAATGTATTACTGAAGTTCGACCAGTTTAGAAGAATCTTTCCTTTGACTTTCCAAAAGTGTATTTAAAATATTTATGTTTTAAAAATATTTCCATCAGTGTATTTGAAATTTTTAATATATAATATTCATCATTTTGAATTTTTCTTTCCCTTTTACAAAATTTGAGGCTAATTTCTTTATTATTTCGGAAATTCCAAATCGTACATTTCCTTATACTAATTTGTTTTTCTTAAAAATCTATAAAAACTATCAAAATCAAAAGTTGTATTTGGTGAGATTAACAACCTTCTTTGGCGCACTTGTATTCTTTCTTATTTTTTACTAGCATCACGCAAACCGAATTCTACCTAAAAATTTTTATAAATATAGTACATGATAAAAAACGTTAATCATAATAAAGAGTCTCTATTATTTCAGAGCGGTCTAACGGCGGAAGAAAAGAAGAAAGTTAGAGGATTGCAGGTACTAATTTTTTACTTTAATAGAAAACTTATTCATATTTTGTTAAATTGAATGCTGTGAAAATTATAGTTCAATTTCCTAAAATACGTAATTATTTGATACAAGAAATTTCAAATCAATTCTTACTGGAGTATTCATTCATTATTTAAATATGTATTGTCGTCTTTGAAAGCAAACTGATATGGAAATGTTAAATATATAACGAAGAAAAATTCAGCAATCTATTTATATAATATTAACAAAATTGACTTTGAAAACAAATGTACAAACTAAGTTTTGGTTTTTGGAACACAAGTATAAAATTTATGCTCCGAAAACATAGATTTACATACTATAGAATAAATCACGTGATTCCTATATTATATCAAACATAATCATATTATGTCAAACATAATCATATGCTTCTCAAACTTTCTATACTTGCGACCCAATTTTCAATCATAATTTTCCTCGCGCCCCCTCCATATAATAACAATGTATTGAATTCCATAATATACTTTGACGAAAGGCTCTACAATGCTACTGTAATTATAAACCATACAAATTATCAAGATAAATGTTAAATTTTGTATATAATTTTATAGCATGCCTATAGGATCACTGGTAATTATTAAACTTGTTTTTAACTTAGTACTGTTACTAATTATAAAAAAACATTCAGTAGTACTGATACATTTAGAAGTGTATTATGTCAATGTAAATGTGTATTTAATTTTTTATTATGTCAGAAAGCATTTATTTTGCTTGCTTTCAGTAAATTAATAATTTTTTTAAAAAAATAATCTTTTTTTTTTCGACTTTCTGAAAAGCTCGTGTCCCCTTCTAGGGTTATCACGCCCCATAGGGGAGCCCGCCCCACAGTTTGCGAAACTCTGTATTATAGACACAGATACGCACACACATATGAGTAAATTTCACGACTAATATTCATGAAAATATTCAACTTTTTTTCGTAAAAAAAGGGAGAAAGATAGAGAGGGAACAGAAACTTTATTTACCACTCATTACTCCCGACGATTCCATCAAGTTTCAAACATGTAAGGCAATGTTCTTTTGAAATATGAAATTTAGACACTTCGAAGTGCAGTCGTGTTGTTGAAGTCATTATGTTCTTTTATCAAAAATGAAAATCGAATGGCATTCAATTCCATCTAACCTCTCATTTACGATTTGTCCACAATTGGCAACTGCTTGAGGCAAAACCAATTTTTTCCAAGGGTATCAACATCGCCTGCATTACAACAAAACCACGTCACCCAATTTCTATGTGTTTACACACGAAAAATACACATACTATGGAATTGTCAAAACGATGCCTAAGTATACAGAAAATAGAAATTTTAAAAATGTAATGTATTACCATATAAATGAGATGTACGTAAATATAACGAAAATATCATAAGTGAAAATTATGAAGTTTCATTATTTAAAGAAATGTAAATCATAATTGTGTGATAAGTATATTAAAGTACTGATTCAATATATTTATATATCGATTTTCACTCTAATTATCAATTTTAAGTTGCGTTACTTTATATTAGAGTATGTCAATGTTGTTATTGCTAATGCCACCTATCTGACGTAGTTAGATCGAGGGCTACGAAATTCATCGTGGAAAGGGACTAGATACACGCTTGTCGTTGGCCTTAGCCTTGAGCACCATACAGGTGATAGTACGATTTAGCTTGGTGAAATTCCCTAGAGGAAGGAATTAATGTTGCTTGAGCCTGTGAGACAGATTGGACTTCTTTACGATAGATGGCGCGATGCCACCAATCTCCACCTCCACAATTTAGGCATGGAACTGGTGGGGTGTAAAATATTCTCCAGTCCTCTACACTCGTGGTTTTAGCTGCGACCACCCACAACACTTTCGGACACAATGGTGTTACGAGCACGTACGCCGTGTATATTTGGAGGGTATTTGGTGGCATCGGGCATCGAACCCAGGCCTTCCGGTCTGGAGTTCAATGCTCTAACCACTAGACTACCCAAAGCCATATCAGAATATTGTTATTTTGTATTTTTAATTTGTAATAAAAAAAACAATGTCGATGTATTTGTATTTTTGCATTAATTCTGTATCCTTTGTAATACATGTCATTAGTGAAGAAAAAACTATATAAAAAAGTCTTTTTATGGAAAATATGCGAAGTTCAGTATATGGTGGTACGTGTGTAGGAAATAAAACAAATTTAATTCTAAATTTCAAATTTTTTTCAGGGGAAGCTATGAAAATATTCCAAAAATTCAGAACTTATGAAACCAAGTTCCAAGGAACTCTTCAATGAAAGTCAGGCAGAAGGAGTTCGATGGTAATAAGAACACAAGAAATGCATTTTGGAAAGATACATGATAACTGCCTATTGAAATCAAGTAATGTCACAAAAAGCAAAGAAATTTAATTTCCCTTGTAAAAAATTCCTTATGCTAGAATAAATGTCTTTATGACTTATAATTCATGTTAAGACTCATATTCAATAACTGGTGTTTGTTTTAAACTGAAGCGATAATTTATTGAAATGCAAAAATAGAATAAGCGTCCTCAATACTCTCGGTTTAATTGGTTGTTTGATTCATAAATTGCAAAACGCAGAAAGCAATTGATGCTGATTGATTTGTCTTTTTTGATTCGGTGGTTCAGTGTTCGAAATAGGGTGCAAATAATCAATTTTAGATTAACTTAACTTTTTAATTAAAATTAGGACTAACAAACAAGAACACATATTCACACGTAAGAGCAATGAAAGAAACCATTGCAATCTAAACTCTAATTAGATCAATCAATAAAAACAACAGCTTTATCAATTTTGTGTGAAAAACACATATTAAATTTTAATTCTAACAGTAAACTAAACAATTCTCACTAGAGAAAGTACAAAAAGGATACCAACAGAAAAACATGTTTGAAAAACTTCAAGTTAATATATTTCATTGTTCAAAATTGGGAAATTTTTTCTATAACACATCCGTAACTGCTCTTTGGAGTCGACTCCCCTTAAAACAAGTTCTCAAAGGTTTTCTATCGAACGAAAATTTCCCCAGCAACTTACAAGTCTTCAAATCTAATAATTCAAAAAGGGACTCTTTTCTAACTATAATGCCCCTGTCACTTCCTCTAGAAAGTTGATTTGCGGGAAGCTGACTCTTACACTCGTATTCACCGCTAACCTGACCCAGCGATGAAAACCTGAAGTTAAGTAACCGGCAGTCAACCCCAGGTTACAACTCCAATTCACAGCTCTTTTTCGACCTCCAGTTACTTGACTCCAAGTTTCCCAACTTGGATTTACTGGTCGATTCCCATTGGTCGAAATAAACCCCGTGACTTCCGGCTGGAACTACAATTTCTAACTTCGCCTCGTGTCAGCTTGTTTTTAATCTCGTGTATCGCTATCTGTTTAAAATGAATGCCAACAGAATTTATTTTTACTCAGTACGAAAAAGAGTTGGTGTTGGCTTTGATGAAACCGCACTTACATATAATGGAATTTTCTGGGTTTCCAGTTTTTCTAAAAATCTAATTTAATAACAGTGGAAACTTTCTGAATGGTATTCATCGTAAACTAAAAATCTATCCAAACTCACACTACTTCAAAATTTGCACGAAAACGTAAACACTCGAAAAATCGCTTACTGCGCATGTGCGGTTAAAACTAACCCGGCTGTGACGCTGGGTAAGGATTTTTAACTTGAACCGGAGTTAAGTTATTAACTTGCGATGGTGAATAACGTTTTCGGCGAAACCCCAGTTTCCTTCCTCTAACCGGCGGTCAGGTTAGCGGTGAATATGGGTGTTAGAAGATCTCTGCTCAAAAGAAAAAACATGTTAATCAAAATTCAAGTTTGCAAGTCTAATGTAATTATTCTGGAATATCACAATTTACAGTTAACAAATGGAGGCAAGATTACAGTACTTTGTGCTAATTGTTTATTTAAAGAAATATTGATTGTTACTACCACTTACATTCTTCATCTGAAATAGCAATTCATTTCTTCAGTAAGATTTACATAATTTAAAATAAGAAACGATTTCTTAACTTTAAAGAATAGTTCTAGAACAATGGTCTTCAGAATTTTTAGATTCACGGAACTCTTAGAACTATGTGGTGTTTTGGGAGAATTCATTTCCCACTTAGAAGAAAAACGTAAAAGTAAATATTTTAGTATAGTTTACTCTTTAATAATATTAGTTTGTAATCCAAGTGTCACATACCTAAACTTTATATTCAGTAATTGGAATATGTGCTTGAATTTTTTTACACAAGCTTTCGAAGTCTGGGTCTATTGAAATTATCTGCTGTCGCATTTCATATTCAGCATTTAAGTTGTTAATATATTTTGTTTTCGGAGTCGCTCACGTTAAGAAATACATTTAAATAAATTGTTCTGAGTGAACGGCCCTAAAATTCTTATAGCTGTGCGAGAAATCTTATGCAGGAATTTTTGAACTGAAATTTATTAACTGCTCTTGCTTAAATTTAGATTTTAACGTTGAATACTTTGATACTTATCTATAAGTTCTTCACCTCTCCTTTATTACAGGCTTATTTTTTTCTCCTACATATGTGAACAAAGTCACATGTTCTAAAATAAAACCCTCATTTTTGCAAAATATTGTACTAAGGAGTAAAAATTATTTCGTGAGACCCAATCTAATAAAAAATTGAATATTCCCAACCTCTAGCAGATAGTAAACATAACGTTTCAATATTATTTTATTATATTACATTAAAAGTTAAAGAAATATTAAAAAATAAAATTATTATATACAAATAAAATTTTCAGTGTTTTAATTACTGGAATAAGCTTTAGATTATTGTGGTTGTACAAACTTCATAGATAACTTGGATTTTTTGCATACACAATTATAATTTTCCTTCCAATTTTTAATTGTGAATCGTGGAACCCCAGGGTTCTATGAAATACACTTAGAAGATCACTGTTCTAAAGTAAAGGAACAACTGTTCAGAACAGGTAATATGAAAAACTTTGTTGGAAAATCTAATTCCTACTTTAACAAACAAAAATGCATGCATCTCTTGTAATTCTTGAAAAACTAATTCAACTTTTCATACCTTTCTAGTAGGGTAATCAATGTATACTGTCGCCATCTATTACCTTCATTCGGAAAAATTTAATTGTTTCTCCCATAAAAAACTAAAATTATTTAATTAAATTTAATTAATCAATAAATATTTGGAAAAACTGTATTAACATCAATGTTATCCACTACAAGTTTAAAAAAATGTACTTTAACTTTAGTGGATGAATAAAAAGTATTTCATTAACGATTGGAAATTTGAACAAGATATATGTATAAATAAATATATATATATGTAGGGGGAGAGAGAGTGAACTAATAGTAAGAATTGAATAAATAACAGTAAAACAATGTATTTGGGGAAAAAAGAGAACGAAAGCGTATGTGGATGAACAGTACTAGAGGAAGAAAGACCGAGTTTTTTTACCATTGCAGGGAGAAAAAAAATTCGAAATCGGCCAGGAGGAGGGAGAGAATCAGTTTCAGACAAGAAAGGGTTAGAAAGCCCGCATGTTCTGATCTTCAAAAAAAAAAGAAATACGGTTCAGAATAAGAAATCAACCGAAAACACTCGTCTCTCTCTCTCTGCCTAGTATTCCCTTCATATAAAGTGGTTTGGAACCGCAAAGATAATTTCAAGATGGAGAATAGCTCAAATTCTTTCAATATCCTTGAAGAACATATTCAAAAAAACAGGTCGATCTTTTGATGCCAATCCTTACTTACGAAATTTAGAAAAATGAATCTTTTGGTCAAATCTATTAAGCTGAATTCACACCGAGGCTGTCAGCGTCGAGCATTGAACGTCTAGCCAATAACAGACCTCATCTCTCGCCCGAGAGGAAGTCTCTGATTGGTTAGACGCTCAACGCTCCACGCTGACAGCCTAGGTGTGCTTTAGACGTCAAATTTTCGGAGAGAAGAACCAAGTTGTTAGTCAGTAATTCTCAACCACTATGCAGCGGCAGTTTGGTGTGCCACCAAATTATTCAATTATGCCACCAATTTTTTTTTAAAAAAAAATGTTAATTATACTCTGAGAAAAAAAAATAAAGTCCAGAACTCCTAATCAATGGGCCGTTTTATAGAAATAAACTTAGGGTATTTGTGGTATATTTAACTTATTCTTTCAGGGATAGATGGAAGTGTATTGCAGATAAGTAAAATATTTTTAAATTTATTTTATTATTAGTATGCTGCCAAATTTTGAAATTGCTAAAAGTGAGCCGCAACAAAACAAGTAATATAAAAAAAAAAATTAAGTCAATTCCTAATGAGATCAACAAAGAAAATTTTTATTTTAGCTACTTTTAATTAAATAGTTACAATTAATATAAATATGTATATACATAGGACAGAATCACAACGTTAAGTGGTAAATATGTTTTATTAATTATCATTAAAGTATCGTATTGTCATCCAAAACAATCGTGTATAGAAAATTTCAGTTCAACTAAATGCTTTAAAACGTGAGAAAAGAACCTTTTCAAGTTTTGACACAAATCGCCAAAAATGATGCCAACGTGGCTGTATTTGTAATTCTTTAAATAATTAATTTTAATCAATTAATTTTTATTAATTATAATTAAATTATTGTATTTTTATCCAAAATAATCATGTATATAAATTTCAGTTCAATTGAGCACTTTAAAATGTATTTTATTAGCGATTGAAAATTCCACCAAGATACATAAATAAATAGAGAGTGTGAGCTAATAGTAGGAATAGAAAAAGGTTGAAAATCACTGTTGTAAGTGAAACACTATAAACCATGGTGTCGAATGAGTGAGTGAGTGAGTATTAACGTCGCACTGTTCAGCTACACAAGGGTTTTTGGCAACGGACCACGTAATTTTGAACCATGGTCAAGTGACGTGGACGACACCTGAGCTGGTACCCCCCTCTCCTAACTACCACACCACACCAACGGGAGGACGTTTTAGCTCTCGGCAGATTTAACGTGCATCGCTGCCCTACACGGCGGGTCTTTAGTGGTACTGGACATGCCTGCCATGATCCGATACCTTGACCACTGGGCTACCGCAGCCCTAACCTTGGTGTCGAAGATCCATTCACAGAAAAAGCCATTTTTTAAAAGAGCCACCTACGGGTGAGCAGAAGGGCAAGAGAAGGCATTGTACCAGTTGCAGTCAACATTGTCAGACACCACTAAAATTTGTTCTTAAAATTTAAACGAAGTTTCACAAAAAGTAACATTCCCAATCCTTTTCAAAGTTAAAATCTGCCGGAAATATTTTTCTATCTATTGCTCAATACAAGATCAAACCTTATCAAAATATTACAATTTTGGTAGTATATTTTTAAAGCGTTGTGTGAAAAGATTTCCCTACTAATAATACTGTAAGAACTTATTTCTGAACTTTCATGTTTACACCAATAATTAAAATTTTTCTTTGTTTGTTCTTGCATGTAAATGTCCTTTGAACTCTCATTCTAATGACCATATTAGTACAAACTAAGGGCCGCCCATCCGGTATAGTGGTTAGCGATGCTGACTGCTGTGTCGTAGGACTGGGGCCCGAATCCCGGAGAAGACGTGGATGTTTATAAATGTGTAGTGCCTTTGCTGCATGGGGATACTCTAAATAGCCGTCGAGCCACATGTTTTATCGTGAGGATGGTGGAAGGGAAAGAGAGACAAGTGGGAAGCCCCCTGATCACCCCAGGGTATTCTCTCTGAAAAATAGGTGGAAAAGAGCCTAAACGTACTGCATGGTGCTCAAGGCGATGGTTAATAGAAGAACGAACAATCTAGCCCTTTGCCATCATGAATTTCGTGTGGCTTGATCTAGCACATGTCAATCAGGTGGCATTAGTAACAACAAATTAAGGAATGCATTTTTGTCACTTCTGTTGGGGCTTACTTGAATCTCTTGCTTACACTCAATAGGGTGCTTCCTACTACCCATTCCTATTTTCAGCAACGTTTGCTTGTTGAGTGAGTGAGTGAATATTAACGTCACATTGTTCAGCTACACGAAGGCTTTTGGCGAAGGACCTCGTCATTTTGAACCATGGTCAAGTGGCGTGGACGACACCTGAGCTGGCACCCCCTCTCCTAACTACCACACGACACCAATTGGATGACGTTTCAGCTCTCGGCAGATTTAGCGTGCATCGCTGCCCTACACGGCGGATCTTTATTGATACTGGGCTGGAACTCGTGACAAAGCCAGCCACGATCCGACAACTATAACACTCGGCTACCGCGGCCACATTTGTTTGTTGAAATGCTGAATACAGAGAGAAGTGCCATGGAAAGATACTCCTCTATGCCTTCGCAAGGCGACATTTCTACCAATAAATAACTATTAATGCTGTAGAAATAATTTTAAGTCAGTGGAAATCGTTTAATACGAAACTGGGGGGACTGAAATATGATCTTGATTTTTAATTCTCTGCCGTAGATAGATATATTCAGAATAAATATTTGATGCTAGAAAAGGAATAGGAAAAGATAGTCTCTCTTTTCTTCCTCTGAATGCTAAGAAATTTTTAATAAGTGCAAAAAGTGTGTGAACTTAAAATATCAAATATAGATTCACTTTAAAATGACGAGAAAAAAGGCTTATTATACTTCATGATTAAATGCCTTTATTTTAGGGATGCCTTAATTTATGTATTAATTTTTGCATTTTAATTTTATACGTAGTGTATAAAAAATAGGACACTTGATTTTTTAAAGAATAAAAAGTTCTTTTATTTTTATTGAAATTCATTCTTCTTTTGTTTTGATTAAATGCACATGAGAACGCTCAAATTGAAAACTTTTATGGCATTTAATTAATAAATTATTTAAAGTTAATCAAGCATTTTTTACAGTTATTTATCTTTTCGTACTGAAAATTTGCAAGAAACGCAGAGAGACACAGTAATTTTACAAGAAATCTAAAAAATTTAATATTAAGTTTTCTTTTCATTTCCTTTGATCAGTTCAAAATCCCTATTTGGCTTCGAATTATACTGTGAATGGATTTTATTTGACAGAAATAATTTCGAATGTGATTCTATACATTCTTAAGCTCAAGGATTTATTGTACAGCGTTTCGCTTCTACACATGTTTTCAGACGAAGATTATTAAGATATTTTCTACAATTTGAGCAAAGTATCATAGAGTTCAGTTGGTAGAGGCAAAACTCAGATATCTTACGAAATGAACCAATTTTTCAACGTAATTTCTAAGTGAATGGATGCACCGTTTTATTCAGAAATGCAATCTTCTCCATCTAACGGTGACGCATTAGGTACAAAATCTCATTCCGATAGTTGAATGTAATCTTGATAATAATCTTTCTGCATATGTGACGTCAACTCATTAGTACAACACTTCCAGACAATACTTGTCAAGGTTATCGTACTGGGTGACGGGAACGTCCGAATGGGACACTGTATCTTCCAAAAAAACACAGGATATTTTTTCTCGCGTGCCTGGGGGATAACAGATGTGAGCCGATTCTGAAAATGGCTTTGATGTCTCCACACCTTTTCTTTCTACGACACCCAGATGATTTTAATCTCAGTGATCTGTAGAAAAAAAGTTTCTGTAAACAATATCTTTTGTCGGGTCGCTTCGAACATGTAGATCTTAATCTATTTGAACAAAATAAAAACGTCGGAATGTTATAATAAATAAATTCCATCAATGTTAAAAGGTCACTGCTATTTATTGCCTTTCAGATGAAAATATAGGTACGGCGCCGAAGTTAGTTTCAGACGCGTCAGCCTATCTTCCAAGTACCAATGGAATAGACTAAAGTGAGGAAAACCGTATACAGATCTGCTGCGGTCTCCAATCAGAGATAATTTCGGCATGAAAGGGACCTTCTCAGGGTGTTTAAAAGGTCGGCTTGGAAGTTGACGGGACCTTCTCAATCTCTTTCAATTTTCCTGCTTTACCTTCCATTTCAGCTTTTTTTCTTCGAAGACGCTCGATAGAGGTTACGGAGCGGCTGCACCTCTATTCAGCCTCTATTGAAAGGTAAAGTGCCGGAGTCAGCGGAGCAGTGGACTTTAGATGATACCCGCAAAAAGGGTTTGCGGGAACAGCCACACCCAGGAGTCGATCATTTCTAGAACTTTTAACTTTACACAAGACTAGAACTTTTCCCCAGCGAACTTCTGTGAAGAGCCTATGTTTGCTATTGAATTTAATGTTATGTTTAATTAATCTGGAATAAAATGCCTTTTGGGCTAATAGCTGTGTGATGCCTCATGCTACCCTATAATGAAGTAGTTTAAAGGGATCACGACACTACACTACCATTTAAACATTTAAAACTACCGTATTTGTTCAAATCTCTAGGGTGTCATCAATTCTAAGCCTCATCCTAAATTCTCAATACATTTTTGTGAAAAAAATTAAAAGTAGTGGCAGCTGGTTTATCAAGATATCCGATATTTCCAAAATTAAAAAAATTAAATGGGATCTAATAAGAAGAGAATAAATAGTTTGCATAATCAGTACTAAAAGCTTTTAACCGCATACGTAATCCTGCAATTACTCTAACCCCGTCAGTTTCACACGTTCAAGTTATCCCATCTAACAAAGTTTTCCGCCTGCAATTCTAAGCCACACTGGATTTTAGTAACATTAACGTTAGTGAAAAAGTGCTTTCGAATAGAAAAACATTTAGATTCGAATAAATATGGTAGCTCTTCCGTCAAAAGTAACAAGTTAACACCACTAAGAAATTTCTTCCTCCCATTTCGAGAGTTGAGTAAATTTTTTCGTCATCTTTAAGATTATGCCAGTAGTATTGATAGTCATGAGGGTAATCTAGGTTAATTTTTTTTTGTCTGAGAATGTGACAGAACTCTCCAATTAGTGGCCTTTAAAAACATTTGATGTTTGTTCAATTCAATCCCCTGACCATGTGTGTTATTCAATAATCTGGATCAGCGGTTCCTAAATGTTTTGTCTCATAGACCCTTTGCCATGTTTTTTGTTTTGTTTTGGGGGTAGACCCATATTTGTCTAATAAGGAAGTTTTGAAAATTTATTAATTTATATCTTTTTAGTGCCAGGTTTAGATCAATTTACTTTAAAAGATTTAAATTTCTATATGTAATTTCAAGTATAGTGCTTAAAATTTAAGAAACACATGTTACTTAAATGAAAAAAATTTAATCCATATATTAAATAACTAATCAAAGAATAAGTTTTTATAAAGTGAAGGATGATTCTGGTGTTCCACACAATAACAAATTTTCCAATTTATCATATATATATATATAAGTCTTATCAGGTTTATCCCTATATCTCATAGGTTAGTATAGTCACCAGTCTTTTTATAGTTTCTTTCTTTTTTTTTTTTTTTTATTTTGGAGTTCCACAACTACAAAGAATCTCCCTCTCACTAGGAAAAGAATTTAAAATCTTTCTCACAGAACTCCATAATTCGGGATAAGTAATATGTATGTCTTTTTAAAACCAAAATTGCTGCTGCACTTTACTTTAAGATTTCCGTTACTGCTTATTCTGATCAATTGCTCATGTAATATGGCATTTGTTGTTGTTTACAATGTGACCCTATGAATCCATTGCCTAATGTTGTAATTACCATAATCAAAGCATTCTCAAAATAAGTTTCAAAATCTGAATAAGTGGCATTAAATGTTGAACGTAGGTTAAAACATCGTTTTCTCGGCAGTCCGCGGCCTATTGGAAAACTGGGAAAATTTGCGACGATATTATACTTCTTTGGCTTAATTCTGGCAAGAAACGCTGGAATGATGTTTCTTGTTTCAGAAAATTTTGGCTGTCACCTTTAACTTCAAATTAATCTCATCAAATTTAGTAAAGAAGTAAAATTTGGCTCTTTTGTTTGATAATTTTTTTTAAAAAATTAAAGTCACTATCTAGTTTACTGAGAGCCAGTATCGTGAGATGTACCCAGTCAATTTTCTCCAATTGCTAGGAAAATACGCCGACAAACGTGAGAAAGATCCGTTCGTTTCCCTAATTGCTGGAAACAAGTTGCGTAAACGGGTAGTCAAAAATTCTGACCTCTATTCCCATGGACAGTCCGAGGGATGAAAAAGGTCGCCCGTAGAATAGGCTTGTCGAATTCCTACGGATATGAGACGACAGCGCGTCTGGAGGAGAGAGCTCCCACTAAGAGCCGAGAAATACCCCGCGCTTTGAGGAGCCGACAGGCAAGAGATCAAATGAATAGGTGGTGAAGAAGGATGAGAAACCTGGGTGTCAAAAAGGGGAGCGAGGCAGATTACAAGAACGTTTACTTGAGAAAACACAAGAGGCCTCTCGCCAGCAATATACTGCAGCTTGGAATTATCTAAAAGTCCGCGAATTAACGAGAGCGAAGGTGGACATAGAAACGAGGAGTTTCGAGTCAGCAACAGCAAAGGGGCAATACAGCCAGCGAAGACTTCGGTGTGAAATTACAGAAAAACGAAGACTTTCTGTAACGAAATCTAGAGAAATGTGGACCCTTTGGAATATCAATTGTACCGCATATTTCCCGAAAGTATCACTTTAATTAATATGTTTATGCGAGCGGAATAAAGACATTACCGCGAAAGAGACTCTATCTGCGGAGCCATTTTACAGTTAAAATTGTACTGGAATATATTTTCATGCATTTCATACATTAATAAAAAGTTTGATCCAGAGGTGTTGGAAGTCATTACAATCGTATACCGCCATTTACACCTCATGGACCCTTAAATTATTTTTTAGCTGACATGGACCCCTCAGAGTCGATATAGATTTTGAGAATCACTGATCTGGATGTTTTCTCTTTTTGAACTGGACAATTTTAGATCTTTTTATATTGTTGTGTACAGTTTTCTTTGAGACATATATTAGTTGTTCACGTGTGTTGACCTTTTAATTAGTTGCACCATTTTTTTAAGCACACAAAAAATTTTCTTTCGTCTCGAGGATTCAATTTTTTGGTTGTCTTATTTTTGTTTGGGTCTATAACTGTTTGGTTTTCGTAAAATGCTAGAAATCGCATTGCGACACTAGCTTTACGTGGACGGGCAATTACTCATACAACTCTTCCCTAACTTTTATAACTAAAGTCATAAATGCCTCATTAACCCTCTGGCTGCGTAGTTATTTTAACAAAGTAGGTTCATAAAGTGCGTATGGTTTTATTACATATTTCGTATCTACGTAATAAGTCTACATTTTAGAGTTAAAATGTAAAAAAAATTGTAAAAGAGTTTTTAATTTAAAATATGGAAATAGAGATCATCAAAATATGAACATAGAAACATGAACTAAAACATAAACAAGATCAGCACGGGTTGCACAGCTAAGGAGTCGAGAAAATACATACCCGTGGAAATCGCGCGTTGCAAAAATTTTGCAAAAACTACGTTGCCCGTGGAAATCGCGGGATGCGCAGCAAGACAACCAACTAATAAGCAAAATTTGTAAAACTTTCTTACAAATAATGCAAAAGTGAAAAAAACTTAATTTTTTTCTGTAATTAAATGTTTACATAAACAGAATGAAGCGAATTAAAATGAATCACATTATTCCGAACGTGGGGATAAAGTACCATTTCATTTTCAAAATAAATAACAATCATTTCAATTAAAATCAAAGAAATGTTTCTAAATTCAGAGATTGCAAATACTAAAATTAATCGTTAATTGAAATATATCCATTGCTATATTGTTTTGCAATGCATTCTAACCGCACATCATAGCCATTTCATTAAATGAGGAAATAATCCGAGTAATTACTTTACTCAAGCAAATGCGTATTGCATATTTCATTTAAGTTTCCTATGTATGGTGAAATTTATTTCCCAGAAAATGGTTTTTACTCGATATCTATATGGTTTTAATTAACGTCTCATGTAAGGTTGTTTAACTTTATGTATATAAGTTGAGATATCTGTTCTCTATTCTTAGTTTTTCCTTTCACAGACTAAAGTTACATGCCCAATATGAGGATTTTACAATCAATCTTTCTGTCGATGCTTCTGATTATTTCTTCGGCTCGTGGACGAGCGGTGAAGAAAATGCTTTGCCATGGTTAGTTTAGTTTTTGAATGTTACATTCTTTTTATCTATTAATTAAACTTCTTTTTAACGGTTCTCTTCTGTGTAACAGATTATTCGTACATTAAGGTGAATTTAGTGCATCTTTAATAACATATACTTCGTGCATGTATTATATAAATCAAAACTATGGTTTTAACTAAAAATGAAAGTTATTACCCTTGAAATGTTTTACAATTAAAATACCCTTTAATATCGGGTGACGATATTAAAGTTTCAATCAACTACTCATTAATACTTGTTTTTGTTTTTTTTAAATAATTTTAATAATCGTATATGAAAAAGAATGTATTAAACACAATAAATAGCTTAAACTCTCTACAAAATTTCTTAATTAATAAAAAAGCGCATAGAAAAATCTGATAGGATTCACTAAGTTAATATAACCTTCTTTCATCTCCGTATAACTACAGGTTTATTTAATTTCAATAAAAGGTACTTGCTGAAAAGAATTGTCTTAGAATTGACAAAAAATTCTCTAACCTTTTTAGTGAATGTTGGTCCTTCTTGAGAATGCTGCTTGCTGCAGTGAATGGTTGATTTTCAAAACAACTCGTATTAACAATAAGAATGATACAGAATCGAAACTTAAGATTTTGCAATGTGTATTAATCGCATTATTATCAAATCTAAGAAAACACTGTTTTTTTTTCAAAATCCTATCCTTTTTTTAAAATTCCATTCTAAAATAGTATTTTTAGGATTTCTATAGCTTCTGGCTACCGTTGCGATAGATTTTTGATTGCTATTGGCTCCGCGATCTTCGCACCTGCAGGGGCTGTTGCTGTTTATGTGAAGAGAAGATGATGGACCTTCGAACAACGCAGACAGAAACTGCTGGACAGCACTTTGTAAAAATAAAGGAGAATTCCTTTGTTTTACCCCAACGCGCCTGGCTTGGTTTTTCTCAAAGGGAAAAAATATATAGTTTCTTGATTGAGCGCGGCGGATAGCACTGGGTTTTTGTTACATTTAGAAAAGATAGAATTCTGTTTTATTTTATTTTTGGCATGATGTATTGTGTCTGGAATTATTGGAAGATATTAAAATTGTATAAATTTGCGTGTTAGAAGTGTTATGGTTTTAGCTTCAATCCATTTTTAATCTTAATTAGGGAAAGAAAAACTCTTTAGTTTATGGCATTCCAATTATTACGCAAACTTTTTTAGCTTAATAGAAAATTTAGATCCTCGCAGAATACATTAGTAATCTTAAATTTTCTATGAATAAGGAAAAAATCAGCAAAATTTGTTTAGTAAAAATAATTTTACTTAATGAAAAAAGTAAAACCCGATGTAATTTTTTCCCGTATGTTGCTGTTGCTTCTAATGCCGCCTGTCTGGCGGTGTCAGATCAAGTCCCACGAAATTAATCGTGGAAAGACCCTATTTATTTACACCTGTCGTTGTTGTAGTTTAGAACATCATGCAGGTGAAAATGCAATTTAGTTCTGCTTCAGCCCAATTTTAAGGAAAAGCACCCTGGGGATGGGCAGGGGCCTCCCATTTCTCTTCTCGTTCCACCAACCTCACGAGAGGACTTGTGGCTCGATGGCTCTTTTTTAAAGTAGCCCTTTGCCGCAAAGGCACTAGATATTTATAGGCATCCGTGCCATCTCCAGGATTCAAACCTAGAACATACGGTACAGCAGTCATCGTCACTAACCACTATACCGGATTTGCGGACATTGATATATAGAATAGTATTTAAAGATATATAAATGTGCAACAGGTGTGTAAAGGAGGAACATACGCTTTATAAGTGATTCAGATTTTTAGGAAGTTATTTAGTTACATTATTTGTTTTGAATGCACGTATGATGCAATATATAGTAAAAACTAATTTCGCAGCGAGCATTTAAAAATTTACTCCAATTAATCTCCCTCCTGAAAAATATTTAAACATTGATGTGGAAGATAGTTGAAGGAATTGCTCTAGAAAGAAATGCAGAAATCAGATACTAAAAACCTGCGATTGGATCTAAAAAATAAGAGCAATATCCAAAGTTAGCAATATCCAAATGAAGACAACTTCTCCGCCGGTCAAAACCTTTATTTTTGGATCGACAACAGAACAGACACAGTATTACATAAAAGGGCACACACTCGAACAACAACAAGACACACTAACTGAGAGTGAAACAGACTTCTTAACCAGTTACAACTTTATCTTTGCGGTTACAGTTATCCTAACGGTTACAGTTATAAACGCAGTCTGTTACAATCTTATGAAAAAAATTAATAAGATATAATCAAAATGCAATGAATTAGAGAAAAAGTATTCAAAATCTAGTCATGTTGAATTAGAAAATGGGATTAATAGTGCAAATATTGCTAGAAATATTAATAGTGAATTTCATTGAGCTAACCAAAAAAGAAAAAATTGTGACTAACGTAATAAAAGTTTTAGAAACAAAAATATAAGATTCTTAAAACATTATGCTTTCCTCTCTTTCCGAATAATTATATTTTCTATTTAAAAACTAATTCAGCAATAAAACTTAATATTGTACAAAATTAATCTTAAGGTTTAAGGCTTCAAAGTTAAATTTGGTGGATTAAATTATACATGTATATTTTTTTTTGCAATTTTCTTAAACTCTTTTGAATCATTTATAGTTATGTGCTTTGGAATAAATATTAAATTTTATATCTATAAATATTCTGACTTCCCTTTAATTGTTTCAAAATATTTGTTCTAAATAATAAAATAATGATTTAAAAATATAGTATGATTTTTTGATGTATTTAAATATTTCGGTACCGATTCATAAATTAAAATCTTTGAGTAAGGTGACTGCTGATATTAACATTTGCCCATTGGTATTTAAAAACACATTAAAGTCTAAGATTTAAATTTAATGAATTATTTTAAGATAATAGAATATAATGGTTTGAGTGCTCAAAATATTAAGTGGAGTTAAAATTATTGAAAAACAAACCATAGTAAACTAATATTTACGGATAAGGGATGTTTGAGTTTAACCTGGCCATAAGTTTACGAGCACCTAAGAATTGAAATAATATTTGGAAAATCTTTATTACGCAAAAGCATATGTGCCCCTGAAAAGCAGCAAAAAGGGATATTCAAGATTATGTATCGATTATAGAAAACTAAATGAATCACAGAAAAAATCTTTTGATAGATTTTGTAATTGAAAACACATTCAAATTTTTTTCGAACGCCATAACGAAGTGTTATTGGTTCAAGCACTCTAAAAAGACCAGAGAAACTGGACTATTCATTAAACTCTATGAATATCATTCAAAAAAATCTTTTTCCAGTGAACTGACAAATTTTTACAAAAAATGAATTTTTTTAAACTATTTTGATGATTATTTCTCTTAAGAGCATTTAACTCATTTAGATTTTTAAACTAGCATTAAACTTAAAAAATCAAAATGCACATTTTTTTAGGATTTCACAAGGTCATTATTCTGTAATCCAAATTTGAAACATAAGAAAATTAGTTTTTTTAAAAAATGATTTTTATTCCATTGTTGTATTTTATTAAAAAAGATTATGCAAAACTTAGGAACCATTAAATAAATTTTAAAAGATTTTTTGGTCACATGAATTAGAATTTGAACTGAATTAATACGCGAGGAATTTTTCAACAATTTTTTTTCAGAATAATCGTACTGATAATGACTTTTCCGGCAGATTGTCAACACATCCTCTATTTGAATTAAATAGATTAATTTTGAAACCAGATAGCAGCTCGAGGCTCAAACCTTAGTAAAAATACCGATGGCATTAAAAGATGTCTCTTCGGTGCCCAGGAACGCTTTTATGAATTTATAGCTAAAAATTCAGTCGTTACAATGGTGGAAAAAGGAAGAAAATTATATAATAAATTATAAAAAAGATGGCCCAAAAAATGTTTTCTTCTGATGCTGAAAGCAATGCTGACTAAAATATGTTGATAACATTGTTGAACATATTCAAGGAAACAGGCCTCAAAAATGAGGAGGAGGATATAAACATGACCCTAAACCTTTCACATCAGCCCTTCTCACAGTGAAGCAATTTTAAAAAAGGAAAGAAGTAGTTGTATCTGATGCTATGAAGAAAATCATAAGATAAATAAACAAAGGTTATGATAGAGATTATGTGATGCAAAGTTTAAAGTTGGAATTTAGTCTTCAAAATGAAACCCTAATTCAAGTAAACTAATCTCCTTATAATGGTCCTTTTAAAGTTGTCAAGAAACTTCAAATGTTATTATGAAATAGATAAAACTAAATCAATAAAGGAAAATTAACAGATATGTTCATTCTACAAGATTAAAAACCTTTCATTCAAAATCCAATTTCAATTATGCTGAATTCTTATTTATATTTTATAGAGTTTGTTTTCTCAAAAATAAAGAAGTGTAATTTTAGGAAGAAGTGCATTGTTATTTAAAAATTAATAATCTAAAAGCTTTTGTCTAAAATTTGAATTTAAGACTTGCTTATGAAAACAAAAAAAAGTGCAGATAATTACATAAAACACATTATTGAAGCTGTAAAAAAAAAAATAACGGAATTATGGACTGTATGAAACACTGTGATGAATCATTTTATTTAAGATTAGTGACTTTAATAAAATTTGATCAGTATTTCTGAAAGTTGCTCAATGACGATGACCTTATGAAGAAATGGTTGTATGTTTTACGAAATGAGTTGATTAATATACAAAAGAATTTTTGTGAGATAAACAAAATTGGGATGAACATTGAACTCATGATTTTTTCCAAGATAAATGTGAAACATTACATTACATTGATTGAATGTCCCCACCCCTGGGAGACCCTTTCTTTTATACTATGGTATTTTTGATATACGTGCCCTGTGTCTGTTATGACGGAGAAACTCATTTTGCTATTACTAAATTCTTCATTCATACTAAAATCTGTTTATTAAGATCTTTTTTAAATTCACACCATTATTCCTAAACAACATTTTATATCTATTCTTTGTAATAATCTCATGTTATTTATTAAGGAGTATTTATGTATAACATCAATACCATTTTGAAGTACTTCTAAACTAATTTCAACATTTATCAATCAATAGCCTAACTAACCACTGAATCTAACTTTAAAGATTAAATACTATCTCAATAGTAAATGCATTATACTTATTATTATAGTCATAGTGGAAGTTTAATTTGTCATGTTTACCGTTATATACCAAGATAAATTCAGCTATTTTTTGTACATGTCAGGATCACTTATAACTTATTATATCTTCTGTTCTGGCTTTAATCCGGCTATACTTTTTTTTTCCTGGTTAGGCTCAGAATTGGACCCACTTTTGGTTAATCTGCACCGGAACTGATAATAACTCCCAGACTAAAGACTCCACACACGTAAGACTATATTTCAAGCCATGACCTTGCGACTACCTTTCTACTTAGCGACCACGCGAATGCAAACCGCCATGTTCCATACATATATATATAAGATGATGATCTCCTCATATATATATATATATATATATATATATATATATATATATATATATATATATGATTTCTAATTTACATATACACGTTCTTCTTGAGTTGGTTGGAAAGAATTGCCATTCTGGCCGCAAAGATATCCCAAGAGGATAGTTAATTGAAATCGCGATAAAAGCCCCGTCACAAAGCCAAAATTAATTTACTCTACTATCAGCAGAATATTTTAGAACCAATTTGTAAAAAAGAAATTCTGGCCTTGTATAGAAAAGAAATTGATAAATATGAGCTTCATATGGACAAATCCTCTAATCACATGTATAAATCAACTGCCGCTAATTTAGTAAAGGAAAAATCAAAAACAGGAATAAATTGTATCCCACTTGATGAAATACCTGGAAAATCACCTGACGCTTCATCAATGGACTTGTGTGCTTTCGGTTTATTAAAACGAGACTTTGGAAAACGGCATCCAAAAGCACTGAACGGAATTTGGATTGCGGTTCAATAGGATCAGAGTAAAATTGGTGTGACAGTACTAAGAAAAATTTTACTTTCATGGAAAATTCGAGGAAGAGCTTTTGTGGAACCATGGTTATCAAATAGAAGCAAATCGTACCAAAAACAATAGAATTTATAGACAAAAAATTTACTATCAAAATCGTTTCGATAATTTACGAACGCGCCTCTGTATTTTGTATTTAATTTAAATATAAGTTTTTGGAAAAAGAATATCTTTATGTTTTTACATAACTCAGTTTTTCCTTGAAGCACTCATTTCTTCTAGGAGATGAAACATTATTTTCTTAAATTCCTAATTTGGAAACTTTACATTTAAAAATAAATTGATTCATTTAATCTAAAACTTTATTGTGCTAAAATTTATAAGCAGTGTAAAATATTATTAAACTTTTTCATGTACAAATTTTATGCTATAATTTTATTCAATATATTGTCTTCTCAGATTTTATATTGGAAGCAATGGGGGCTATAGAAGTAAAAGCATTGCCAGAGGTAAGATTTTAGCTTTTGAAATGGAAAATTTAAATAATTCGAATGTATTACAAATAGACCATATATTTTTCTCACAATATTCTAACTATTGATTTCATTACTTTTTTGGATTATATATACAAAATTCTTTTTAAAAGTGAGTGTAAGAAAGAAAAGTGCATATTGACCTAGCATAGTTTTTAACAAAAAACACTATAAAAATTAAAGAAATGTACGTATAAAAAAATATTTTAATTTGATGAATCGGCCAGTAATTGTGTATAATATAATAAATATATTTGCTGGATTTTTAAAATTATTTGAAGCATGCCACGTATCTGATATTCACGATAGCAATAATCTACTTCTGGAAATTCTGAGTTTTACAAGAAAAGTTCTCTTCCCAGCGGTAACTAAAAAGATAAGATTATGGAAAGCATAAAAGGCGGCATCCGAGTTACCAGATTAGTGATTTGAATACCCTTGGCGGAAACTTTAGAGAAAAGTTCAACATCGCCAAGGAATTATCAAGAAGGCTGTGGATCGACCCTTATATAAATTACTATGATGATATATAAAGAACATTTAAAACAAAAGTAGGGAAAGCTCATAAAAAACCCAGTCGAGATCAGAACATGCTTGTGCATTGAATGCAATAAGACAGCCAGACTTTATCTGTCTCTCTGTTGTTAGTTCCTGCTAGTGGAACTATTCTAGAGAACCATTTCTAGAACGTTGTAGAGTTCTCTTATGATGAGGATGTTTTGCACTCTCGTAAATAATCTGTTATAATTTTCTTTGTGTATATACGTCGCTTGTCTTCCTCTAATCATCGTCTCGTCCATTTCTATAAGTAAATCTATTGTTGTCCAAATCATTTGGATTGTCGGCTATCCCCCCACACACGAAAAATTGTAATATTATATATAAAAGAAAATGAAATATTTTTAATAATAGCTTTATTCGTTTTTAAAAAGGCGTGTTTGGTTTTTTTACGCATGCAGTAGTTTTAAGAAAATTTCTGTATAAATTATCCTCAATATATTTTATATACAAGGTGTGACTATTAAATAATGAGACTAATACTATAAAAAAATTTATTATGATTTCATATGCGTATATTTACTTATGACCTCCAATATATACCATTCCTCTATCCCTGAAACGTCACAGGCGAATATTTCATTGTTCGAAATAGTACTGGAGGTCTTTTTGTGTGAGCTCTTTTAGGACACGTGACGCTTTTGCTTTTCCAGCTTTAATCGACTCGAATCATATTCCAGTTGATGCAAATTTCATCTTAGAGAACAGATAGAAATTACATGGCCCAAGATCCAGCAAATAAAAGGATATTCTAACACTAGGATGCTGTGCTTGGTGAGAAACCTCTTGACATATAATGCGGAAGGAGCCGGCCCTTTGTCTTGGTGGAGAACGTAGGACTTATCCCACCACAATTATGGTCGCTTTTTCCTTATTCTATCTTGGAGTTCAGTAGGAACGCGAAGATAATGATATTGAATTATAGTTTGACATTCAGGAACCCATTGAAGCTACACAATCCCATAAATATTGAAAAAAAAACAATCATCATTACTTGGAATTTTTATTTGCTCATTAGAGCCTGGCTTTCAGTGGATGGGCCCTTCCAGTACATGGATTGGCACTTTGTTTCAGGATCATAAGTAAGAAACTACGATACGTCACACATTATTCAATTTTGGAATTCACCATTTCAATAATTTTGGGTCATTTTCAATGGCATTTAAAGTGTCAGGGAAAATATCTTGAGAGCTTCTGATTGTGCAAATGTGTGAATTTTGGGCACCATTTTGGCACACACTTTTTGCATGCCAAAATAATTATACAAAATGTGCCCCATATATATATAAGTAATCTTTGTCTACTCCTACAGTCTCAACAGTCACACGAGTATTTAACTGATAGTCAGATCTAACCAGATTGCTGATTTTTTCGATATTGTCATCCGCTTTTGACGTGAAATGGCGATCAAAGCGTGAATCATCTTTTAGGTCTTCACGGCACACAATTCTGGAAACGCTTAAACTACTCAAAAACACCTACATGTGATAATCCTTCATCGGCAAACATTTTCTTTAATAAATTATAAGTTGCAGTTGCAGTGTTTTCAAGTTTCATGTGAAGTTTCACAACAATTCATTGATTTAATGTTACATTTATCATTTTTCCAGCGAAGCAAAAAAAAGATCTCTAATGCAAACCAAGACTACAGAAAGATCGAAGAAGGGCGAAAAATAACAGATGTTGCCAAGGAGTTCCACATCGCTCACAGCGTTGTTTCACGGCTGTGGAAGTCATTTAAAACCACTGGAATGTGTAGTAGACGGCACGGGGAGATCATGTTAGAAGTACGACGCCTGCAGAAGACAGATATATCGTCCTATCAGTAAAAAGGAACAGGCGCACAACAGCTCAGCAGGTGGCAAATCAGTTTCTTGCTGCCTCAGGAAAGCAGATCTCCCGAAAAACTGTTGCCAGACGTTTCAGGGGAGGAGGACTATACGCACGCAGACCTGTTGTGTGTGTCCCATTGACCAGACAGCACCGTACTGCCCGTTTGCAATGGTGTCGTGAGCATCACAATTGTACTGAACAGGACTGGGCATACGTACTATTATCAGATGAGAGTAGGTTCAGTCTGTCATCGGATTGTAGACGCCAACTGATATGGCACGAGAATGGTACTGCTTATCGTTCAGAAAATATCCAGAAAAAGGACCGATATCCGACATGCAGTATCATGGTGTGGGCCGGCATCATGATCAATGGCCGCACGCGCCTACATGTGGTTGCGAATGGGACTATGACGGGCCAACGATACATTGATGAAGTTCTACTTCCTCATGTTCGTCTTTTCCGTGGTGCTGTCGGTGATAAATTTGTTTTTATGGACGACAACGCAACTTGTCATCGAACACTCGCGGTTCAGGATTATCTAGACAGCGAGGGTATTCAAAGTCTCGTATGGCCAGCGCGTACTCCAGATCTAAACGCCATTGAAAATGTGTGGGATGCTTTGAGGAGGCAAGTTGCTGGTCGAAACTAACCTCCGACAAACAAGAACACCCTCATCCGTGCACTCACAGAGGAATGGGATAAATTGCCTCAACAGCTGCTGGATAATGTTGTACGACGTGTGGAATGTTGCATCACACTCCACGGTGGACATATCCCGTACTGATACCTTTCTTTAAGGTGCCTGCTGACTTTTAGATGCATTGTTCCATTTCTCCGTACGCAGTTCAAATGAACATTTTTTTTCTTTCAGACGTTTCACAGCTTTTGTACTTTCCAGAACAATAAATATTCTTTATTCTAATGTCTGAACAGTGTGGCAACTATATTTTATCCTACTAGGTCTCATATCTCGCTTAATGGTATGCTACATAGCAATTTGTGATCCGTCCTTAGCAATTGTCCAGCAGTGTATTAATTTGTATTCCGTCACCTACTCCTGCATTATATTTAGTAACTGAAATATGTGCTTGCTTTTCTTCACACAAATTATCGGTCACTCGCACTTCATAATCCGAATTTAATTTGTTTTTATAATTTGTTTTTGTAGCCACTCACGTTAAGAAATATATTTCTCTCACAGACAATATTTATAGCTGTGTGAGAAATACTGTGCATTTTGCATGAATTTGCAACCTAAAATTAAGGAACTGTTCTTCCTTAAATTTAGGTTTTAACATCGAATCTATTGATATGTTGTTCCTCTCCTTTATTATAGGTGTTTTTCTTCAACAAATGCAAAAATGTAGATTTTCCATTAGAAAACTATTTAGTTTTGAAAGACATTGTGCCAACCAACGAGTGTAAAAACAATAAAATATTCACAATCTAGTGGGGAAAATATATAACGATAAAACATTTTAATATTCTTTTATATAATATTAAAATTTTAAAAAGTATTGAAAAAATTATTATTATGTATAAGTAAAATTTTCCGTTTTAAGTAATAGGAGGAACTTTAGATATTTGCAATTATACAAACTTCACAGAGAATGTAACTCCATCTTGCATTAAGTTTCTTTTCGATTTTTTTACTGTGATTTAACGCCTTGTAGAACCCAAGGATTCCGTCTTTTTAACTGGATCACAGTCGAAGAGAAAGCTGGCGTCTCCATACTTCAAAAACATAGACAAATATCAGAGTCCCATGATGTTCATTTCCAGAAGATTTCATCCCATGTTAACATGTTTGGAAACGATCAAGCGGATCTCTTTGCGAAAGAGTATTTTAATGCTTCTCCACCTATCTCTTTAACTCTCACCTACTCTGACATCAATTTAAGGTTACATCTGAAATTTGAAAGAAGTGGAGGACCCCGCCCAACCATCGCTGGTATGAAAGCAAACAAACATCCAGGATCCTCATTCCTTCTTAAATGTGGCAGAGCCTCTCAGACAACAAACTCTAGATTGAAAAGTGGCCACATAGAGAGTCTTTCCTTTTGTAGAGGGAGGAAGACTTTTGCTCTTTGCGCCAAGTGCAAGACTTAGCAAACCTCTCCAGATCACATCTTGTACTGCTAGGGACTTTCCAGGGAGGACCCTTTTTCCTCTCCCCTCCTGGTAATGGATTTCTTAAATGTCAATGGTCTTTTGGGTCTTGTCTGACTCCCGCAGACAGACTGAGGATTTACCACAACAACAACAACACCGACTTTCATTAAAAAATTAATTTTCAAAAATCCTTAAAGATGTGTTTTTAAATTTTTGCACATCATTGTAGTTTAAATCGACTGTAAACTATAATAGTGTGTGTAATAGTAGAAATGATTAACTTCCAATTAATAGATATGCTGAATTAAGATATTATGGCCTTTTATTGAATATATGTTATGTGTTGAATCTTGTAAAAGTACATGAAATGAGAGAGAGTTGTATGGAGAGGCAACATTAAACATTGTATAGAGAAGTTTTAAAGTGAAATTTTGTACGAAGAACCTGTGAGAATTTTCTCAAAAAGTTAACGAATAGTAATGTTAGATATGGAGAAATTTCCAAACATTTATTTTGAATTTAATGTAATTTTTCTGAGTGAAACTTAAAAATATTTATTTTTTGTTCTTTTTCTTAATTTTTATAATTAGTTTAGAGATCCCCTTTTTAAATGTATGGAATCTGAGTATAAAGATAAAGGCTATGAATTTCATTGCGAGAAAAAAGTAAGTAGATATCTATGTAATCATTTCAAACAACTTTTTTCAACTATTGTTTATTTCATAATGATCTTAAAATGTCTGCTTAAAATGACGCACCAAAGAGTGATTTTTATTTATATCGTTGTTAAGCTGTTTTATTCAATTTTGCTGTTAATATTCATAATATTCACATTTCATACCATTTATCCTAAAACTTGAAGTAAATTGGATGGTATGTTAAAATTCTAATGGATTGAGGTGAAATTTTTTCGAGACTCTAATGATATCGTTGCTGATAAGAAAAATAACCCCAATTAACCAATTTGACATTTGTCCTAGAAAATACACAAATGACATTGAACAATAGTTCTCAAACTTATTACTATAGTCTTCCTCAATGTGTGGGGCTGCGGTAGCCCTGTGGTCAAGGTATCCGATCACGGCAAGCATGTCATGAGTTCGAGCCCAGTACCACTAAAGACCCGCCGTGTAGGGCAGCTATGCACGTTAAATCTATCGAGAGCTGAAACGTCCTGCCGTTGGTGTGGTGTGGTAGTTAGGAAGTTACGAGAGGGGATGCCATATTAGGTGTCGTCCACGTCACTTGACCATGGTTCAAAATTACGTGGTCCATTGCCAAAAGCAGTGCGTCGTTAATATTCACTCACTCATTCCTCAATGTGTAAGCTATACTTATTCAGGGTTCCAAACTAATAATAATAATTTATATATAAAAAAGATAGAATTATATATATATATATATATGTATATATAGTATAATAAAATAAAAATGAAGAAGTACTAGAACCTACTGCGCTAAAGAAGTAAGAAATTGGAAGAATATATATATATATACATATATGCGTGTGTAGAAACACATATATATTAGATTGGTGAAGTCAAATTGGAAACAGAAAATACAGAGGGGGATAGAAATGTATTGAAATTTTCACAGGCACAGCATTTTATCATTTTAATAATTTATTATTTTTCATATTGTTGCATTGCATAAAATACATGTATTTATTGATTTCATCACATAATATAGTTGTTTTAGTACAATTTCTTCTTGCAGTGCTTCTTGCCACTTGCATGATCTGATACTGCCGTATTTCGAAGACGAAGTGGGACATACGGCTGATAGGGAATCAGCCGTAGATCACCCTTTGTATATTCGTTTTGACTCTTTACTAGATGTAACTTTGTAAAGAGCAGTACGCGGTCGTCCTACAAAATAATGGAAAAATGAACTGCGTTAGAATTTTATTTCAAATTTTAAAAAAATTACACACTGTTCGCTTCTCTCTCTATTTCACTCAGTTTCAGTAGTTTTCTTTTTTCTTGGGTTGCATTTTTATGTCTCGTAATGTATACTTAAAAAGTGCTTCTCAAAGTCTCAATATTTGCGACCCAATATTCAATCATAATTTTCATCGCGCTCCCCAAAAATAATAATGTATTTAATTTTAAAAAATGTATTCAGACTCTAAAGCTACAAAATGACTTTAACCTCTTGCCACCGGCGTATATAAACGTCTTGCTCAGCCAAAGCGTTAATTTCCCTGGACGTATATATACGTCTTTCCAAAGTATGATCTTTTCTATTCACTGCTATCCATAAAGTTGTTCCGAAGGTTTTGGAATGCAATATAATGATGCCCCAATACATCAAAGACGCTCGACAAAGGGAAAACGGAAACATTGGGGAGCAAATCGCATAACTTTTAATTGACAATTAAGGGATTAATTATGAACCGTACAAATTATCAAGATAAGAGTTTATTTTTGTATATGATTTTATATATGACAAGCCCATAGAGTCATTGGTAATTATTAATGTTGTTCTTAAAGTTAGTATAATTAAATTTATTGTAAAATACATTGTCCGGTATTAATACATTCAGAAGTGTATTATGTCAGAATGTATTTGGTTTCGGTTACTTTCAGTAAATTAATAAGTTTTTTTTTGAATAATCTTATACTTTCGACTTTTTAATATGCCCTCGAAGAGTTATCCCGAGGGGGGCGTGCTCCACAGTTTGAGAAACACTGACTTAAAGAACACAATGCTCAGAATTTTTAAAATTTAAAAAACATAGCAGCATAAATCAAAAGGTACGTAGACTGCAGATTTTCTTTTTTTATGTTACTTATTTATTTTTAAAAAGTATAGGCTGGGTGTTTATATGAAAACACTTCATACCATCTAGATCTGAAAGCATAGAAATTCCTTTCTCTAGACGATCGTTTGGGCAAATGCAGTAAATAACAATTTCTTTTCTTTTCTTTTTAGTTTGCTGCTTGTTTTCAAAATGCTCTAAGAGGACTAAATATCGTAAGAACACATTATTTACAATCTTAATTTCATATAGGTATTTTAGAATTTGCTAACTATTTATATTTAGTTGACATGTTAAAAATGGTGCAATTTCTATAACGTGTTCCAGTTGCGCGCATGTGATGTATTAGGAGGGAAGGAGAGAAAAGGAGTATAAAAGAATAAGCAAATTCGATAAAATTATTAAATCCATCGCAAACATTGTCAAGGTCCTTTTATTGCATTCCAAAGCCTTCGGAATAATTTTATGGATAGCAGTGCACAGAAAATATTGCACTTCGGAAAGACATATTTATACGCCGGAGGCAATTAACGCTTTGGCTGAACGAGATGCTTCTACACGTTGGTGGCACTTAAAGAGGTTAAAGTCGTATTGTAGCTTAGGCGTCAAAGTATAATATTATTGAATTCAATTCATTGCTATTGTATGGAGGGAAGTGCGATGAAAATTATGATTGTATTGGGGCGCAAATATTGAAATTTTAAGAAGCACTGCAGTAGGTAGTAGCCTCGTAGTAATACAGTAAGAATAGAGCACAACCTAGTAAGCATTTTATATAATTTTTAAATACCATTTTATTACATTATAATAAAAGTTTTACAATTCTCATTTTAAAATTGAAGAGTATAGTTTTGAAGTTGTTCACAGCTTCACATTTTTAGGTTCGGAAATTAACAATAGAAACGATTGTACTACTGAAATCCAAAAGCGAATTACTAGGGCTAATAGATGTATTAATGGAATACGAAAATATATGAAATCAAATTCAATTAAACGAAAAACAAAGGTTTCATTGTATAAAAGTACTTTAAGATTAGTATTAACTTATGCATGAAACTCAGTCCATGTCTCGAACAGATGAAAACATGATAAGTATCTACAAAGGGAAGATTTTAAGATTCATTTTTGGAGGAATTCAGGGAAATGGACCATGGCGAAGGAGTTCAAAATTAGAGCTCTGTCAATCATATAAAGAATCTGACATTGCTAACTTCATCAAAATACAACGAATTAAATGGGCAGGCCACGTTATCAGAATGAACGAAGACCGCACCACTAAAAAAGTCTTCAATGCTCAACCAATTAGCTCACAAATAAGGGACAATCCAAATCTTAGATGGATTGATGAGCCAGAAAAAGATATCCTAGTTTTGAGAACTAGGAATCGGAGAAAACTAACAGGAAGAAGGCTGGCCTGGAAAAGTCTTCTTGAGAAGGCCAAGGCCCACCCTTGTAGCAATCACAGTCAAGACTGTCATTCTCCACTTAATATTATTTACAAAATTTAAATAAAATTTGACACAAAGTAACATTTCCCATTCCTTCTAAGACTAAGATTTATAGAAGATATTTTTCTATCTGCTGATTAATATAAGAACAATCTGTTGTTAAGATATCATAATGTTGGGTATTATATTTTCAAGTAGCGTAAAAATTTCTCCTAACAATAATACCGTAAGAAATGTAATCCTTAATTTCATGTTTACACCAATAATAAATTGAATTTTATTGTTCTTGTTTATAAAAATCATTTCAACTCTTTTTATTTCCAATTAATACAAAATGCATTTTTATCACTTCTTTTGGGGGTTTCTATTCATCTCTTGCTTTCATTCAAGAGTGCTCCTTAAGTTATTTCTAGCAACGTTAGCTGGCTGAAATGCCTCCGGGGAAAGGCACTTACTTCTCTGTGTTTTCCCATAGCGGCATTTCTACCAGTCAATTACTTTGAATTTTTTAAAACGGATTCGAACATCTTTTCTGGTTCTCAAAACACTTTGCCGATCTGAAACCCCTTACCCAGGGTATAAAATTATGAAGTTCTTTGCGAACAAATTATTTTACCGTCTCATCAGAATTAGAACAGAAAGAAGCCAACCAAAAGATTAATCATAGACACACATAAGCCAAATCTTTTCTATGGATAATTATAAAGAAAAAGAAGGAAAAACATAATTTTAATAGTTATTATCACTTTTCATTTATTTATGTAGCTGAAAGTCCGAAGAGCCACAAACGGTTCTACTAAGAGCAGCGGTTTGTCAACCCTTGATCTAAGCCTTCTGCTACGAGTTAGTTTTTCTATACAAAACAAAGGGAAATTTGTTGCATGCCCTCCATATCTTAAAAATACACACAAAACAAAACTAAACTATTGACTAGATACCCAACATTTTTATGCTGCCTTATTTTAGACACATTAGGGCATGAGCGGCAAAATCTCCCGTGTCTCTTAAACCCTGAAAAGACTTTCGCTCCAACAAAAGACCCAACTTCCACCATGCGACTTTCGTCATTATTCGTACTTTATGTTCCTATTTATATCATTTTATCCAAAAAAATTTTAATTTTACCCAAAAAATATATAACACGAAAACGCATGATTAATTCATTTTAATTCATCATTCATGATGATGGAAATATATAACAAATATTTTACTTTAAATTAAACCTTTCGCAGGCATATTGAGTTGTCCATGAAATTTTAATTTGCGACAGACCCATCAGGAATCACAAGGACTCCTGAAGACCGTAGGAATCACTTTGGGAACCTACCTGATCTAGAGGAAAGAAAAACTTTATTGATATAAATCAGTGTTTCTCAAACTGTGGGGCGCGCCCCCCTGGGGGGGCGCGATAAACGTACAAGGGGGGCTCCAGCATATCAAAAATAAAAGATTAAAAAAAATTATTTAGTGGAATGAAGTAAAACAAAATACTTTCTGACATAGTAAAAAAATGCACATTTACACTGATATAATTTATATATCTGCGATATTACGTCATAAAAAATTAAAGCTTCTACTTCTTTTCAAACCAAAATGAGAAAAAACAAAACTCAGACCCATAATCGAAAAAAAATTTTAGGAAGATAAAAAATTCATCACTGTAATATTATTGTCATCAGCTGTAGGCTGCAGAATGTAGTTGCTGCGGTTTGACCTTCGAACTTACTTGTACGGTTAGCTACCTCCCTGTTCTTATGTATTTGTTTTTCTCATTTTGGGAACTTGCAAATAAACTATTTCTGCTGCGATTTTTTCCTTGTAAAATATTTTTATGATTTTTGGAAAAGCACCGAGAGCTCTTTGAAGGATTACTTGGCTAAGATTTATTTCTATGAGTTATTCCCAAGCATATAAAAAAGCAAAATGAAAAACGTTTTACATAATTTTTTTTCAACATCCATATTGTAATAAATACACTTTTATTCCGGAGCTGTCACGCCGAGCACAGAGTGCACGAAATCGGTAATTCTGGCAAAACTGTTTAATTGTTACCAATGGCTCTGACACTATCCTCCTGTTTGACAGTCTTAACGTGTGAACTAAAATGTATTTGTCACATATCTCCCTCTTTTTTGGGTGTGACAAACGTTTTTTTACAATCTTTAGGTACTTGTTTTGACTGAGTTCCCGGTGTGATAACTTTTTTTCCGAAATATTTTCTGTGTTCTTGAAAGTAGGTGAGTATATTTTCTCTTAATTAAATTATTCACTGGAATTACGATTTTTATTGTGTACTATAAAAATAATTATTAAAAAAAAGATTGGGGTGGCTCAATAACCCCACTCGACCATTAGTATCAAGTGCGTGCCTGCTCCAGGTTTAAAATATGTTAATACTTTAAATATTGAAAATAATACAATTATTTCTCATCGGACATCAACTCTAAAATCATTTTACATTTTTGTAAACATTGTTGCGCACTTTGCTTTACTCTCCTTAAAATTCAGCGATTATATCAATATTGTTTTATTTTCTTATAAATGAACTCGTGCAAATAGCCTGTACTTCAACCGGTATACTTTTAATGTATCAGTGCTGCACAGAGTATTTTATAACTAATTAATTAATGCTAAATTAAGAACAAGTTTAATAATTATTAGCGACTTCCATGGGCTTGTCTTACAGAGCAAATTTTTCAAAGGAATGCTTATATATATATATGATTAGAAATTGACTCACTGAGTTCTTTCTAAAAAAAGCTGATATCTATATTTTGTCTTCTAAGCAGCCACTGCATTTTGCAATATGTTCCAAATTAAAAATTAGAGAAAGGAAAAATAACATAATAATTATCCTATTACTTAATTTTTTTTTTTTTTTTGCTTTAAAGAAATATATACAAAATTTAATACTTAATTCATGAATTTGTACGGTATATAATTAAGATTATTGCTTTAGCGTAAAAAAAATGCATTATTATTGCATTCAGTACATTATCAATGTATAAGGGGGGCGCCACTATTGAAAGTTTGAGAAGCACTGATATAAATAGTAAATTTGTACCAGAAACTATAACTATACACCGATTAATTCTTTAATTACTTGGTATTTACGTTTTATCGCAACCATGCTAACTTTCCAAGATAACCCACTTCATTGGAAACCCCGATTTTGCACGTGTCGTAGTCTTTGAATTGGCAACCGTATATATACTTCGTTTTATATTTCTCCTCTTACCGCCATTCTAAGCCTAACCGTTCGTTGATATGATAAGCTCGAATACTAAAAACTTAATCTAGACATCCGTCATCTCTTTTCCTCACTCAATAATTTCTTCGCTGTGACGCAGGCGTAGCACGTACCCTGCGATATTTTATATGTTCAAAGATTAAAAATAATCATAGAACAAAGTTCGATTTCGAACAATGTAACGAATGTGTTTTTGTTTCCCTAAGAATGGTCAATATAATGTAAAGTACATGGATATTAACTGGTTAAAAGAAATGCTTCTCCTGATTTTTTTATGAATATCTTTTTAGTGCAATTACGATGTTTTTGAAATTTTGATAGAGAGTAAAAAAGTGTGTGTTTGCAATGAAAAGGAAATGTTTCTTGGAATTTCTCATAAATGTACTGGGTTTTTGGTAAACAATAACACTTTCTTTTGATTAAAATTCGCCTTTTGAAAAGAGTCAGAACTTTATTTTTTTGGTTTTTCTTAAATGTTTATTTCTTAAATAAGCAATATGAAACAGAAGAAAGAATTTTTTCACGTATCACTTGTCCACATTCAAAAACTTTTAAGTTAAAGAAAAAGACACACTAACTGTGTGACATACCTGTAAAACTCCAAGTCTGTAGATCTGATTGTGCGAAAGTGGGAATTTTTTTATGTAACTCACCCGTAACTAAGTTTTCTGATTTCCCGGGTTTTTCCATTTCCGAGAATGTCCGAGAAATCCCGGGATGCCCGAAAAAATAACAAAATTTGAAAAAACTAAAAAGCAAGTTATTTTTAAATGAAATCAATAATAATTATACAAAATAAGGATACATATAAATGCCAAAATTAATACTTATTTACATAATGAGCTAAAAAAATACAAAAAATAAAGGGTGTTTTTTTAGAGGTATAGAACTTTAAATTAGAATAAAACAGCGATGTATTATTCGATTGACATGAATTTTTTTTATTCGAAAGATAATCTTGCGGCATTACATTTTAAATATGATTTCTGGTATATGACTGCCACGGCTGGCTCGGATGTAGTCCAATCTGGACGTCCAATTTTCGATGACTTTTTATAACATTTGTGGCCTTATATCGGCAATAACACGGCGAATGTTGTCTTCCAAATGGTCAAGCGTTTGTGGCTTATCCGCATAGACCAATGACTTTACATAACCCCATAGAAAATAGTCTAGCGGTGTTAAATCCCAAGATCTTGGAGGCCAATTCACAGGTCCAAAACGTGAAATTAGGCGGTCACCAAACGTGTCTTTCAATAAATCGATTGTGGCACGAGCTGTGTGACGTGTTGCGCCGTCTTGTTGGAACCACAACTCCTGGACATCATGATTGTTCAATTCAGGGATGAAAAAGTTAGTAATCATGGCTCTATACCGATCACCATTGACTGTAACGTTGTGGCCTTCATCGTTTTTGAAGAAGGATTCCACCAGCCCATAAAGCGCACCAAACAGTCAGTTTTTCTGGATGTAACGGTGTTTTGACATAAACTTGTGGATTAGCTTCGCTCCAAATGCAGCAGTTTTGTTTGTTGACGTAGCCATTCAACCAGAAGTGCGCTTCATCGCTAAACAAAATTCGCTTATGAAAATCGACCATTATTTTCGAAATAAAATTGCAAAATTTGAAAGCGTTGTTCAGGCGTGAGTCTATTCATGATGAATTGCCAAACCAAACTGAAAATAAATCACTTGACAGCTGTTAAATCGGTCGCCATCTGGGAAAGTAATGCCAACTTAAACTTCTATACCTGGAAAAAAAACACTCTGTATAAACTTTGAGTGCGTGCATTTCTGTTAGCTTGTACCGACGGCCAATTTACAGGTAACAGGTGTTAAAGGTCAGTAAAAACAGTACTAACTTTTCTCAAATTCTAAAGGTTGATTTTTCTAAAGCTGTTTAGTCTAAAGCAGGGACTCGCAACCTTTTAAGCTGTGTCGTGCCAAAAAAATCTACCAATAGGATTCAGCGTGCCATACAGTAGGGCATTTTAGAATCAATTCGATTTCCGCTACAATGCATGCAAAGTAAACTTGAGAGGTCAGTAATATAGGTATTTACAGTTTTATTATGTATTAATTTTGCATCATTTAAAGATATTTCTTAACGTAAAAAAAATGCATAAAATATATTTATTTCTTCGAAAAAAGTAAAAAAAAAGTAAAATTTACACATGTTATATATTTTAAAAAATATTTATTAAAATAAAATAACAGACGTATACTCGTTTGGGACGTATACTCGGTATTTCTATCGATCACAAAGTCGATATGGCAAAAATTTTAACATATCCCATAACTCCAGTTCCATGATCCTTGTGCCATTTTGATAGTGGAATTTGTAAGACTCAAAAATCTATTTTAACGAAATGTTTGGAAAAAGATGTCGAACATAATCCTCCGCCTTACATAGTGTAGTAATTGATGAGTTTTTTCTGTTTCGCACACAATGAAAAATGCTCCCAAAACGTTAGGCATTATTTCAAAAAAAAAATGTTACATATGGCCAAACAATTAAATGCAAAAAGATTTTATTTTATTTTCAATCAATACTTTTCTTTGTCTATAAAATATTACGAAACATATCTCCGATATGAATCGACACAATTGGGGTTTAATATCACTGGACCTGATCAAGTTCGACCGTCTGATTTCGCCAAAAAATTCAAAAATATACGATTCAAACAAGCTCTTGTTGATTTTTTTATACTACGCTGGTCTACTGAAGAGATGGTACTATTTATGAACAACAAAAATATTGTCGTTAATTTCAAGAAATGTCACTACTTTACTGTCACTAACAATATAGTTGTATCTAATATTGATGAAAGTCTAACGAGCACTGATCGTGAGGAAGCTGACACTAAAATTATTCATCGTATCTGCAATATTTATGCTCAAGCTAATTTCGTTATTCGATGTTCTGATACCGACATTGCAGCAATTATGTTAGGCAATATATGCGTCATTTAAAAAATGATGATCACCATGTGTGGATATTAACAGGCTTAGGAGATAAAGTTAGATACATTGATATCACTAAAGTTTACGAACATTTAGGACATCATTTACGCCATTGTTTACTAGGATTCATGCAATCACTGCATGTAATTACAATCTTGTTTTTTTTTTTAAAAAAAAGACAAGCAAAAGCCACATTCAATATACTGAAGAAAAATGAAGAGTACCAGGAAGCATTTATGAAATTCGGCAATCCAGATTTATTCAGAGACTTTGAACTAGTGAAAAAATGTGTTTAACAAAATACAGAAATCTATTTGTGAAGTTTATAACGTTCCCGGAATGATTGACGTAGATGCTGCCAGACTTCAACTATTCATCAACACTTATATGGTTTCTGACGTCAATGAAGTTCAAACATCCGGAATGATTGACGTCTGCCAACTTCAACTATTCATCAACACTTATATGGTTTCTGACGTCAATGAAGTTCAATCTAAAAAATGTTAAATACTTTGATGCGAGCAACTTACCAACGTGCAAGAGTGAGCTTTTCCTGCAGTTTCGACGTGCTAATTACATCACTAGTCTCTGGAGTAATGTTCATATGAATGGACTAACTATTTGTAGTCCGGAAAATAATGGGTGGACACAGTGGCGTAACGTAAAATAATTGGGTCCCCCGCAAGGTCATATCTTGGGCCCCAAGCCGGATATATATATATATATATATATATATATATATATATATATATATATATATATATATATATATATATATACAAAGAATTGCAAAACCATAGCATAATGTACCTTTACACATCACGTAAAAATATTTAAATATTAAACTTATAACTGAATATAAAATCAACCTGTGTCTGAGTATACAAAGTAAATAACGTTTAACATTAGATAGTATTTATAGTATTTAAAAAAATGGAAAATCTAACAAGAGTCGACTGATAACTTGGTAACTTAAATAAAAACGATACACTAAGAAAAACACAAACACTGTAAAATAATATTTTCGATTCCAGATCCTTATGATAGAAAAAAGTATCATTTACCAAATTCTTCCTTTATGAATCCCGGGATGAGCTTGACCTTGTTCATCAAGTTCCCTGGCATTACTACTACTAGCACTTGCACAAGATGATGAACTTGTGGATATTAAAAAGTTATCCAATTTTGCATATTTGCTATTAATATTTTACTCCTTTTCCTTTCGAATTTTTCGTTTTTGAGAACCACTCAGTTTTTTTTTAACTCCACTCATTTTAAGGACGCGTTTCTTCTTGTCTTATTAACAAAATAACAATATAAGGACCATAATAAATAATTTCGTTTACAAAAAACAGTTCTAATATTGCAAGAGAGAAAAGTGAGATCAAAATGTTTTAACCTCGAAGGAACATTCCCTATATTGAAGTGCATTGAATATAAAAATATACATGTTCTAAAAACAATTTTGTGAAACATTTCTCATTATGCTTTATTTGATTGAATACTCATAAATCTACGGAAATTTCTGTGGGCATATGGGTTTCTAAATCATAAATCTAGACCATTTAATCATTTAAAATGCTCTCTATGCGTTTTCAAAAATCACAATACTATTTTTCATGAATAAAGCATAACGCATGTACGTTATTTACGAGTTCGCTAAATGAAAATGAAGTACAGGGAGCTAAAGACGCCAATAAGTTACCTTGCAACTTCAGTAAAAAGTAACATGTCTTTTTTTCTCCCTACCGCAGTGCTTATCAAACTTTCAATACTGGCACCCCCCTTTTCGATCACAATTTTTTTCGTGCCCCCCTTATACATTAATAATGTACTGAATGCAATAATAATGCACATTGACGCTAAAGTTACAATAGGCAATCTTAATTATAAACCATACAAATTAGTAACATAAGTATTAAATTTTGTATACTACTTTTAAGCAAAATAAATAAATAAATAAAATAATAGGATAATTATTATGTTATTTTTCCTTTCTCTAATTTTTAAATTGAACATATTGCAAAATGCAGTAGCTGCTTAGAAGACAAAATATAGATATCTGCTAAATATAGAAAAAGAACCCAGAGGATCAATTTCTAATAATAAGCATTCCTTATAAAAACTTTGCTTTGCAAGACAAGCCCATGAAAGTCGTTGATACTTATTAAACTTGTTCTTAATTTAGTACTAATTAATTAGTTATAAAATACTCTGTGCAGCATTGATACATTAAAAGTATACCGGCTGAAGTGCCCGCTCTTTGCACGAGTTCATTTATAAGAAAATAAAACATTATTGATGTAATAGCTGAATTGTAAGGGAAGCAAAGCCAAGTGCTCGACAATGTTTACAAAAACGTAAAATGATTTTTTTAAAACCGTCGCTCAAATTATAATTAGTTTTAAGCGAATTGTAATTTTAAACCTCACAGAATTAGCATTTATAACTGATGTTAAACAGTAGCGCACACAGGAATTTTTCAGTTGGGGGGCTCCGGGGTCGAAAGTTCACCCATCTTGTATCAGGTTCCTTTTGATTTTGTCGATTTTCGGGAACAAAACACAGTAAAAAACTAATTCTTGAATAAATAATTAGCATTAATTAATAAAATTAATCATTAATAACAAATACTTAACTAAATTTTGCGTACTATAAACTTAGAATTATAATCAATCGGGAAAAAATCAAGGGCTTTGAGGGAGTCCGGACCCCCCTTGTGTGCGCCACTGATGTTAAATAATGATCAATAATATAAAATATCGATGAAGAATAATTGTATTATTTTTAATATTTAAAGCGAAAAGACTTCAACATGTTATAACCCGGGAGCAGACGCGCACTCGATACGGTCGGGGTTATTGAGTCACCCCAATCCTTTTTTTTTATAATTATTTTATTGTACACGATACAAATCATGATTCCAGTGAATAATTTAACTAAGAGAAAGTTTACTTATTTACTTTCAAGGACTTTTAAATTTTTCTTTGGTAATAAATAAACAGTTTTGCCAGAATTAACGATTTCGTAATCTGTGTGTCCCGCGCGACCACTTCCGGGTAAAAAGTATATTCATTATGATGATATGTATGTTACTGCTAAAAAAATTGTGTGAAACGTTTTTCGTTATGCTTTATACGTTGAGAATATTTATAAAAATATGTCTTGGCCAAGTAATCCTTCATGTGCTTGTGTGTGTGTGTGTGCTTTTTTTTCCCCGTGGTTTTCCAAATGTCATAAAATTCTTTTGCATGGAAAAAAGCGCCATAGAGAACATATAAAAGAGGGGTCATAGCTAACTGTACCAATAACTTAGAAGGTCAAACAGATTACAGCTATAATGTGCAGTATTTCAAAAATAATGACAGTGATGAATTTTTTATGTTCCTAAATTTTTTCGATTCTGGGTCTGGGATCTGTTTGTCCTCTGAAAGAGTAGTATGTTAGGTTAAAAAAAAGCGTAATAAAAAAATCTCTCATCATGGGATTACAGCAAATCAAATAAAAGTTTTTTTTATTTGGTTATAGGATCAAAGATAGCTAATTAGGTATTGAAGAAGTTTTTATTTTTGCGGACTTAATATCGCGCGCGCGCGCCTATAAATTATATCAGAGTAAAAGTGCATTTTTTATTATGTCTGAAAGTTTTTTGTTTTAATTCATTCCAGTAAACTAATTATTTTTTAAATCTTTTATTTTCGATATGCTCGCGCCCCCCTCGTAAAATCATCGCGCCCCCCAGGGGAGCGCGCCCCACAGTTTGAGAAACACTGTACTACCGCTAACATGAAGTATACTAAAAAACAGTGATGAATTTTTTTATCTTTCTAGCATTTTATCCAATTTTCCGTCTGACTTTCTTTTTATCTGTTAGTAGTTTAGGTTTGGAAAGAAAACCCACTAAAGAAAAGTATCTCTTTTGTCGCGGGGATTACAGCAAATTAAGATGTTTTTTTATTCGGTTATTGGATCTAAGATAAGCGATCAAAGTTTTGACTTTGAATGATGTTAGATCCCCAATTTGAAAATTGCTTAAAAATTTGATCAAAAAAAAAATGTAAAGCTTATTTTGTGAAATTCTACGTTATTGGCGTCAGTCTAGCTTTGGACCCCCTAGAAGCCTTGTCCCCCCGCAGTGCGGGGGTTGCGGGGGTGTACGTTACGCCACTGAGTGGACATTGGAAGACAATCAATATCACATTTCAACTGGTTTGATAGGGACCAGTTACCGGCCTTCGTTAGTGAATCACTTCAAGATAAATCAGATATTCTACTTTCCCTTTGAATTATTTACATAAACTTGTAAAACTATTTCGTTTTTAATCATATTATTTATTTTACAGAAGAAGATAATAAAGATGGTGATGAAGCTAATGAAGATATGCAATATTTACATTGGATTGATGATTAGATATTAAACTTCAATGATAATGATAACGAACTTTGAAAACTTTTTTAAAAAATTACAGTTAACTTACCCTGATTAATGATTATTATTTACATGAATTATTTCGAAGTGTTCTCATGGTAAAATTTGTATCCCTTTGCTTTTTTTTCTTACCAGATGCCAAAAAACTATTATTTTATTAAATTGATTGCTGTTTAAAAACATAAATTTTCTGATTATTGCCAGTAAAACACAGTCTTCATAAGCCAGCAAAGGTTTGTTCATAAGTGGAGCGTTATGAGTTCAAATGTATTTTTATTTTATTATGCAATAATTATAGTTATAACTAAGCGTGAAAATATTACTTATAATTACTACTGAAGTCTTCCATTAGACTATTAATAAGAATATTTTATAATGCTTTGTTATAAAACTATCTAACTATCACATCTGCACTCATACGCATAACAGCGACCCTTTAGGTTTGTCTGGAGGGATGTTTGGCCCATCCGATTAGTCTGGCAGTTTACAACAAATATTGTAATAGTTCAACGAGTATCATATATAAATTTCAAGCTTTAGAAAGTAAGAAAAGAGTTGCATGACTTTTTTGGAAGCTTTTGAGCGTCTGTCAAAAGTTACCGCCATTGGAACGTGTCTGGCAGTACTGATTATTAATTTTTAACGATATGTTTTAAAACATTAGTAAAAATCAGTACTGTTTTTACCGACCTTTAACACCTGTTACCTGTAAATTGACCGTCGGGACAAGCTAGCACGTATGCACACACACAAAGTTTAAACTAGTACTACCTCATCATATATATTTCATTCGTTAGAAAATAAGTAACATCTGGGCGCCTTGGGATCTTGGTATATACTGGTTGGCTACGAAATGCGTCTGCTTTCAAAACCCAATACATCTTGTAAACGAAGCTCGATACACAGATAGACAGGAATTGATCTGGACAGATACTCTCCTTCCCACGGCGGGCTGCGGTAGCCCAGTGGTTAGGGTATCGGACCATGGCAGGTATGTCATGAGTTGGAGCCCAGTACCACTAAAGACCCGCCGTGTAGGGCAGCGATGTACGTTAAATCTGTCGAGAGCTGAACCGTCCTCCCGTTGGTGTGGTGTGGTAGTTAGGAGAGGGGGGTGCCAGCTCAGGTGTCGTCTACGTCACTTGACCATGGTTCAAAATTACGTGGTCCGTCTCCAAAGGCCCTCGTGTAGCTGAACAGTGCGACTTTAATATTCAATCAATCAATCCTTCCCACGGGTAGCTGGAAAAACTCTCACCAATCCAACGTAAGAGTTAATCTTTCTTTAATATCATATTACTTCTCTACTTTTTTATTTCTTCTCTCTTACCCTACAATTGGGGTAACGAACATTCCTTCGTGCAGGGAGTTTAGGGAGAACGATCGTAAATTGCTACAGTAGGGTCAGCTAACGATGTCCGAGGTTTAAATCTGCAGTCAAGTCAAAAATAGCTATCTCATAGATAATTGAAGACCCGTGCGATTCCAGAAAAATTATATAAATCTTATGATTTCTCAAGAACCCGGGAAAGAATCCCTACCCGTAACCCGTCTTGGGCGTCTATTTGCGCAAAACCCGTTCTCAATATATCTCTACTAAACAAAAGTAATTTGCTTACCAACTTACAAGTCTGTAAATCTTATAGTTCAAAAATGGGACTCTTTTCTAATAATAATGCCCCTGTAACTCCCCCTAAGTTGATTTACGCAAAAGAAAAACATGTATGCCAAAAGTCAAGTCTGTTTTTCTTGTTGTTATGTCCATTCCCCTAGGAGCAGGAAAGCCTACACCAACTCCATTTGACGTTTCCGCATAATAATCTGACACACACGGTCTTGATTTTCAAACAACTGTCGCAGGGCAATGCCCCAGCAGTCCAGAAGATGAGCAGGAGAAGCAGGGCGAGAGAGCAGAAACAGGTTAAGAAAGACTTTACCCCTGCACAAGCTCATACTACGCAGGTGACCGCTTATAAAGCGCGCCAAGGCCCTCTGATGAGCCCTGGAACTGCACTGTAGAGATAGTTCAGGGCTCTAAGCTACATACCAATGGTGAGCAGGAGAGTTTCACCAAGTCAAATTAATTTTAGTTCTGTGGAGGGAAGAAATTTCTGAATGGCTTAAGACAGAGGAACTGGGGTTAGAAAGATCACAACTCCTACCAGCCAGCAATTCAGCTGATTCGTTCCCAGGCACACCACACCCATATCTGATGGTACCCACGGGAGACGTACTTGTTTCCTCTGACCAAGCCTAGCCAATTTGGATAAAATATCTAAACCAGTATCGTCCATAATATTTGGCCGATTCTTCAAATATTGGATGGAGCTTCTGTTGTCTTTCAGGATCCAGATACTGTCCTTATTAGAGTTCTAGTTACAAGAAAGTCAAGTCTGGAAGTCTAATATAATTTTTCTGGAAAATTACAATTTACAGTTAACAAATGGTGGAACAACAACAATGTTTAGTGCAAATTGTTTATTTTAAAAAACATTTATATATATTACTGTTTATATTTTTCGTCTAAAATAGCAATTACATAATTTAGAATAAAAAATGATTTATTGATTTTAATGGATAGTTCTAGAGCAGTGGTAAGTTTTTGATTCACGGAACCCTTATAGCCAGCGGTCGCCAAACATTTTGACCTCACGGACCAGTAAATTCATGATTTAAATCCCTCAGACCACTGGTAGGGTTTTTTATGTGTTAAATTATTATTATGAATTGAATTATGTTTCAATGCATCTTAAAACATAACTTAATGTGATGAGTAAGTATATTCCACATTTTTCTGGGGACCAGGGAAATTTTCTCGCGGACCACTAGTGGTCCTTGTCCATCACTTTGGGGACCTCTACTTATAGCTACACAATATTTTGGGGGAATCCATTTTGCCTTCCAAGAAAAACTAGTTAAAAAAATAATATTTATAAAGTAAATCAACATGCTATAAGTAAATTTGTTTTCATATACTAGCTCATGAAATACGAAAACATCTACATGTATATGATCTTCTTATACATCAAGAATTGAAAGTAATTGTTAATGTTAATTTTTTAAAATTTTTCTTTGTAAATTTATCGCTAAAATTATTTTCTACTGATATGAAGGTTATACAAATTTTGATTCGCTTGAAATAAAAAAAAAATCACATGTTTTCTACTATACTTGACTTAGAAGCACATAACTTTATGGTTTTTTAAAAAAAATTAATAAAACAATTTCTTTAAAATATTCTTCACGTATAATTATATGTTCCTTTTTATGTGTTTCCATATGTAGAAAAAACAAAAAAAAAAAATCCCCGAAATTTATCTTAGTTCTACAGAGTGTTTTTTTCCAGGTATAGAAGTTTAAGTTGGCATTACTTCCCAAGATGGCGACTGATTTAACAGCTGTCAAGTGATTTATTCTCAGTCTGGTTTGGCAATTCATCAAAACGACCATCAAGCAAGGCGTACATTCGTCGAATGGGCCCAAAACGAGATTGCCGTTGTTTCCGATTTTCTTAAGCGAATTTTGTTTAGCGATGACACGCACTTTTGGTTGAATGTCTAAGTCAACAAACAAAACTGCCGTATTTGGAGTGAAGCTAATCCACAAGTTTATGTCAAAACACCGTTACATCCAGAAAAACTGACTGTTTGGTGCGCTTTATGGGCTGGTGGAATCCTTCTTCAAAAACGATGAAGGCCACAACGTTACAGTCAATGGTGATCGGTATAGAGCCATGATTACTAACTTTTTCCTTCCTGAATTGAACAATCATGATGTCCAGGAGCTGTGGTTTTAACAAGACGGCGCAACACGTCACACAGCTCGTGCCACAATCGATTTATTGAAAGACACGTTTGGTGACCGCCTAATTTCACGTTTTGGACCTGTGAATTGGCCTCCAAGATCTTGGTATTTAACACCGCTAGACTTTTTTCTATGGGTTTATGTAAAGTCATTGGTCTATGCGGATAAGCCACAAACGCTTGACCATTTGGAAGACAACATTTGCCGTGTTATTGCCGATATACGGCCACAAAGGTTGGAAAAAGTCATCGAAAATTGGACGTCCAGATTGGACTACATCCGAGCCAGCCGTGGCAGTCCTATGCCAGAAATCATATTTAAAATGTAATGCCGCAAGATTATCTTTCGAATAAAAAAAATTCATGTCAATCGAATAATACATCGTTGTTTTATTGCAATTTAAAGTTCTATACCTCTAAAAAAACACCCTTTATTAGAGCATCACTTTTTAAAAAATCACATCAGCGCAAAGAGACAAAAAGGCAAATATTGAGCAGTAGAAATTGAAACTGAAGAGAGATCACTAAGTTGTACTCCTGTCGTTATCCGTAGCTTTGAGCCCCACACGGGTGACAGTGTGATCCATCGTTACATAAAAGGTTTAAAGTCACATTTTTTTCTAAAAAAAAAATCCTTTTCATGTGTTTTTTCTTTCTTTCCATCAGATTTGACGTTTCAATTATATAAACATAAAATAATATAATTCTCAGATTAAAAAAAAGTTCATTGTAGCTTTACAAAACAGACACTCTATCTTTTTAAAAACACATAAGAAACTGGAGTATTCTGGGTCTTTTAGAACAAATTTGAGAATTTGGAGCAAAAAGTGCTAAGCAAAAGTCGTGTATTTAAAAAGTCTTTTTGAGCTGTCATCATATGACAACATTCCGGTTCTCAACAAAATTTGATGTTTAACCTATATTTATGTATAAATGGTTTAAAATGTATCTTTACATTTTGAATAATAAAGAAAAATTATTAACAATGATATGCACTTTATGAGGTTTTATGTGCCTTAGAGAAAATATAAACTTTTTTAATTGTTTACTTTACATTTGCTACGTCAATGTTTCGCAACACTGTAATTTCAAAATATTTTCAACTCAGACACAATTTGTAGGGTGATTTATCGAGAGGTGCCTTTGTCTATGACAGGAATGGCCAACCCGAGGCCTATCTTGAATAATTTTGCAGCCCGCGAGATCCATTACAACTCTATAAAATACGATCGTTTTACGCAATATTTTTGCTTTTTGTGCATTGTTTTGCAACAAATATATTCCATAACTGTTTCTATTTTATTACGTTGCTTCTGTTTTAATCATACTTAGAAGTAAGCAGTAATTCATTACAGAAACCCACTCCCCCTGCAGCATCGAGTTTGATTCCTGTAGCTTTATCGAACTGCTTATTGTTAGAGCTAGACGTATTTGATCACTGAATTATTATTATTAAATTATCAATGTATGTATACATAAAAAAATGAAAGCAATAATAATATTCCATTCCGTTTTAGATTTTCACTCCAATAAATGTTTGTAATGGAACCAAATCTAATATAAAGATATATACATACTTTTATATGCCACCCACGGGGTTATAATGTTTTTCCGCAGTGACCCTCAAATCGTTTGGGGTGGCCACCCCTGGTCTGTAACATAGGTGCAACTCACATTTCGAACTATAAAACTGAAATTCGTTCGTAAAACACATAATTTATTAATGACATAAAAAATTGTTGTGTTATGTATTATGTATTGTAATACAAAACCTGTGACAGTCCTAACGTTTTATGGCATATGGCAGGGGTTAGTTACTTGTTTTGGTTAGAAAGGCCACATTGTGGGGACGGAGGATAACAAAGCTGAGCATCTTTGGGAAATGGATCCCATTCAAGATTGTGGGCCGAGAATGGAGGTGTTCGGATGGAAGTGAGGGTCTCCTGATTGGCGAAGAGGAAAGAAGCAGAGGGGTGTGGCTGTGCTGACTGCATCGGAGGCATCCGAGAGGGTAGATGAAGTCTAGGAAAGTAGTCGAGAGCCTCGTCTGCTAATGGTCCACCGCAGTTTGTGAGATAGCTCTCTATTGGGTGCCCTGAAATAGAACTTGAAAAGGGGAGGTATTTAAAGCTTTCCTGTGTGGGTTTCCTTAGTGAAAGCAGCATGAGAAATTAAAAATAAAAAAGAGAATTTAAATTTCAAAATTTAGAAAAGTCATTTGCCATTCGATGAATGCGTGACGGAATTAACTACTCGTACTATCGATCGCTATAAGAGTCCAGAAGTATTCTTCTTCTAGCATTGACATTTCGGCTATAGTTTTCTAAATTGATGATAAGATTGGTTATTAGCTGGTTGTCTAAAAATTTAATTGCTAAATTTTGAATATAGTTTTTAAGAGGAAGGTAGCTTTAGCAATTCCAGTATTTAATATTATTAGTATAATTTAGTATTTCTGATAAGTGCATTTTCCAAGATTTTAGCATTAGAATTTGCTGCATAACCCAACATAGGGCAAGCATAGCTAATTAGAGCTGCAAAACGGCAATGCAGAGAAGTACTTTGTTATGAATATTCATTTCAGAATTCCGACAAATTAGGGGGTAAATGGATCTTAAGGCGTTCCGGAATTTATCACGTACGTGTATAATGTGTTTTTTCCATGTAAGAATTTTCTCTTAGATAACTCCTAGGTATTTTGTACTCTGAGACCAGTGTAGTGGTGTGGCATACAGGGTAGGTGGCGTGATGGGTTTTCTTCTCCTAGTGAAGAGTACATCTATGGTTTTGTCAACATTAATTTTAATTTTCCAGGTGATAAAAAGGTTTTCTAATAGGCGTAGGTGTTAGTTAAGTGAATTGGTGATAGTGACATGATTTTTGTAAGTTGCAAGAATAGCAGTGTCTTAGGCGTCCATGTTAGTGCCAGTTTGGAGGTGAGTGGGAATTGCATTAAGATAAATATTAAATAATATATTGGGCCAAGAAGGTACTCTTGGGGGACACCATAATTAATGTTATAGGGATCTGAAGGAGAGTCATTTACTTGTACTTGAAAAACCTGTTTACAAGATACGAGTCGATTAAGTGAGTAAGAGCAGAAGAGAAATTATTAGTGATTAGTTTATAAATGAGTCCACTAAACCAGATTCAGTTGAAAGCCTTTTGGATGTCAAGAAAGACAGCCCCAGTGGACCTGCCTCTTTGAAATTCAGCAGTGATTTTTTCAGTAAGTCTGAGTAGTGGGTGATAAGTAGAAAGGTGCCTGGATAAGCCATATTGGTTCGGATGAATTAAGTCATTGTCGTTAATGAAGCTTTGTAAAGGATGGAGAGTAAGGAAATGGATCTGTAGCTGTTAGGAAGATGACTATTTTTGCAAGGTTTTTTGTTAGTATAATCACTCTCTCTCTATATATATATTGCTATTTTCCAGTTATTTCCAAAATGCCTAAGAATTAAAATTTCATTTATTAAATAAGTTAAGGGTACCAGAAGACAACCCCTTTTAAAATGAATGCATTCCTTATAAAAAATAAGGTATATAAGTTACATAAAAAAATGGTATTTTAATTCAATTTACTTTTTGTGCTAATTGCACTTTATCTATAGCTGCATGCACATTTAATTTTAGAATCAGTTTAACGACACAAATGCACTCCATCATACTTTGAGCCATTTATTTTGAAAGTGGCCTAACTCCATTTTTCAATTTTTTCCGGTTACCATGGTTACGGGTACAACTTCATGTTATTTATCAGTAAAGCATTTCAGGCTGCATATATTTCGAGCAAATACTATAATTTCTTGACACATAAGTTTTCAGAGTTAGCTTAGTAATTGAACCGCGTAGTTTGAAAGTGGCCTAACTCCATTTATACTTAAAACAAGATATTTACAATTGATAATGTCGGAAAGCAGTGATGAAGGCAATTTTAATTAATTAGTATTTACAAGCTAACCTCAGTGTTTGGACATTTGCGTTAGTTGAATAACCAGTACGTTTAATTTTAATATAAAACTTGAAATTTAATACTAAATTTTAGAAATTATTTCACCCATGCGGAAGAATAGAACAAGACCATTTAGTTCAGATAATGAAGAAGAAATAGTAACAAATGATTTTAAAAAATACGAAAAAGAAATGGATGGTGGAAATCATAGATCACAAATTTTTAATATCAGGACATTCGTTTTTACCAAATGATAAAGATTTTGGAGTGATAGAAATGTCATTAAAAAACAATTTACTATTTGTTCCCCAGGATTATTAAAAATAATTAAAAATTGTCGGAAAGGTAATAATTTTATTGTAATTGAAATGAGACAAAAATATTTTGTGTGAGCAAAATTATTAGAAGACACAATTTTTAAAAGACGAGTAGTTGTAAACTGTTCTGTAATAAATTCATGTTCGTAATTTTGTACGCTATGTATTTAAAAATGTTTTGAATCCCATGAATTATGTTTTCGAAGTGTTTTAAAAATATGTAAAATAAATTCAGTATATTTGTTTTTCAATTTGAAGCATTTTAAATTATGTTGAATGGACTTGGGCATCTTCAAATTTTAAAATGAATCTGGTTGTTAATTTTGAGAGTGGCCTAACTCCATTCTTGATAATAAAACGCATATTATTCACTTAATAATTGATACTATTTTAATAGCAAATATAAGTTTAACACCCTTTAGATGCGTTTAAGCAGTATGACTCTTTAGTATCCTGTGTACGTATATTTTTAAATTCATTGAAACGCAAACCCTTAAATAGCTCGATTTGAAGATAACTAGGCTTAGGCCACTTTCAAAATAAAAGGTTCATTTTTCACAATTTTTTTAAATCAGGAGTGTGATAGCTTGTTTAAAATATTATGATATCCCTGCAAATTTATGTTATCATGTTGTAATCTTTGCTTGTTGATCCTCATTCAAAAAAAAACTTTTTGCTCACTAATATATGTGGACAGAAATATAACGAAAAGTTCTCCGTCGAATTTCTTAATACATGGAACTTTTTCAGCTGACAGAGATTTGTAAACGTGAATGTAATAGTATTAAGCATTTACTTCCCACTGTGATCTGACTGCAAGCCAAAAAGTTCAAGCTGTAGCTCCTCAAGTGTTGTATGCAGCAATGGGACAACAGAGCAGATTGAATTTAGGCTCAAATTTCTTAAAATCCTAAAATCTTCTAGTCCTCCAAACTCTACAGATAATATCTTACATGAAACATTTTAAGGTACTTTGCTTTCCTAATATATATATCTAATATATATATGTTTTCTAGTATATATATGTGTGTTTTCCTTTTTCGATAATCATGTTATATATGTATATATAATATTTAAAATTTTTATACTTGCTTTTGAAAGTTTTATAGACATATGCAATAGAATACCTTTGTAAGAAACAATCAACTGTGATTTATATTTAGAAATGTAGTGTAGCTTTTACCCTGCAAAAATCTAGATAATATATTAAATAGAATTTTTTTTTCATATTTGCTTCGTTGTTTATTCTTTGATTCAAATTCATGTAGTTTTTCTGTCATTCATCATCACAATTTCTGTATGACATCCTACGAAGAAAAAATTGTAGCGGGTGGATTTTTGTGCTCATTTTCTATTCTATTATCAAATCAGTCATAAAATTATTGAAATCAATTAGCACTTTTGTGTTATTTTCTAACATTGTTCTAACATTTTTTTTCTTATTATAGTGCTTTGCATTTTTGTGATAGATATAAATTTAATTTTACTGACTTAAACTATCTTGATATTATATACATTTTACTCTTATATCTTCTATAATTTTAATCTAGACTTATTTTACTTTTAATAGTGTTTTTATGAATACAATTACATATGGAATACCATGAAACAGTTATGCGAGTGCTTTTTCTTACATTATTCTTTTTTGTAGCCAAGTGGTAACGTATCGTACTTCCGCACCACAGGTCCAAGGTTTAAACCCCGAGCTGGGCAAGGTTGACTCGACCTTTCGTCTTTTCAGTGGGTCGATAAATGAGTACCGAGCTTGCTTGGGAACGAAATACTGGGGGGTTTCGCGTCACACTGACCTTCTGATCGAAAGATCTGCTCATGTACCTCATCCCCCAAGGTCACGAAAATTGAGATGGGTGTAGTAGGTCTTGGCCCTCCATTGCGCTGTTGCGCCACTGAGTTAGTTTTAGTTTATTTCTTATTCTGCTCTTCTAATTGTGGATACTTAAAGAAAAGAATATAAATTTACAATCCTTTAAAATATCTCCATATAGCACATTTTGCATTTACACTTTACAATGATTACTATAATCATAAAAAAATTTGGTTTTCTTGGATTGTTGCAGTTAGGCCTCTTGAGGTGCACATGTGTGTACTTCTCAACGCAAAACAGCTAATTATAAAAAATTAATTTTTCCTACCATCTGACTGTACTATTAGAAAAATCAAAACACCAAAAATTGTTTTTCCTCATTTAAAATATGTCTGGTTAAGATAATAAAAAAACCATTTGAATAAATATGTCACGTTGCAAACATTAGTATTTGTATGTAATAATCATTTGATGGTGGCCTTGAAATCTAAATTATGTATATTATTTATGTACGTTTCATTCTTACAAAGCAATATTTATATTATTTATGTACGTTTCATTCTTACAAAGCAATATTTATATTATTTATGTACGTTTCATTTTTACAAAGCAATATATATATATATATATATATATATATATATATATATATATATTTATATATATATATATATATATTCAACACTCCTTAGTTCCTTATTCAACATTTCATTTCTCCAGAGAACTTTACCTTAGATTCTTCGACTATTTATGTAAGTTTTCTGTAAGTAAGTCTTCTCTCTCTCTCTCTCTCTCTCTCTCTTCGCTTATAAAATTTCCATTTTACTATCCAAATTCTTTCATTAAAGGCCTTGAGCATTAATTGAAAAATTCCAATCAGCATATATAGACAAATGAATGTGCATTAACAAACGTGGAAAATAGTTTCAAAAATTTTTACAAGCTGCAATAAATAAACTTCGTGAAACGAATATAATTAAAAATAGTAAAGAAATTATAGGTTGCATAAATGATAAAAAAATTGTTCTATCTATAGTTTCTATAAAGAAGATCGTTTCAATTTTATTAATATTAAAAATAATATTGAAATAGACTTAATTTTTTATGAAAAAAATTTATCTATAAATGTAACAAATTATGATATTTTATCGCGTTTTATACTAATTCAACAGGATAATTTTATATACTGTGATTGTAGATATTATTATCAAGAGAAAAGTTTAACATAAGTTCGAACTGAAAGTTATGGTCTGATTACTATTTATCTACACTTTTGTGAATAAAAATTCATAAACAATATATCTTCTTATTTCACCAAATATATTAATGCCCCCATCGTTTTGGATAGAATAAAGTTTTCCAATTAAATACAATTTTTATCCACAATACTGTTATTCGATTCCTAGAAGTAATAAGATAACACAAGCCATTTTTTATGTAATCAACTGCAATTTTATATGCCGTAAAATTCAAAATGATTTAAATTTCAATATTAAGTAAGTACGACCTTGGAACATATACCAATACACAGAAACTTAAATATAATTTACACGTCCAAAATAGCAAATTCTTAGTTTTATATAAATCAAAAAAATTGTAATTTTCTCATTAATAAATTTTAGAACAAAATACCGTCTGTTCATCATATATATTCGTTAGTTTCTCTCAATAATAGAAATAATATAGAGGAAGTTTGGCAAGACATTACATACATTACAAACATTGCATTATGCACATTTTCAGTATTTATAAGTGGGGATTTATATATTTGATTCTTTTATTGATTATCGGTAAATAGTTTGTTTGAGAATTTGAATTTTTTTATTCTGAAAATCGAGCATAAATTTTTTTTTTTAATTGTAAAACACTGCAAACGCGGTTGGCTCTATAGTTCGACAAATAGTAAATATTATCCTGTTCCACTTTAAAAGTCATTTTCTCACCTTCCCTTTGTAAGAAAGGGAAATTAAAAACTTTCGATAGCATTCAAGGACAAAAGAATTCAAATCAGTTTTACGGGGGACTGCTGTACCCCAAAGATACGTCCACATCCTATTTGATTCTAGGCCGAGGCTCGTGGCAGCCCTTTTAGCCAACAATGGTGGCAACATTAATTACCAATTTTGTCATCATCCACATGTCACAAGAGGCTGTAAGTTAAATCGTTTGACCTTTGTACAACATGTTATCAGCTAAGTAAATTTCGCTGTGATATCTCTGGTTCTTCTTGGTGTTGTATTTTGTGTGATCAGCAGAGTATTTTGTGTGATCAGTAGTGTATATAAAGAAACAAATTATTCATTTTATCTTGCTAGATTAATCTATTAATTTCAGGTTTAACATCTATATCCTGAAATCATATTTAAACACGGCCTACAGTACGTAGACTCCATCATGAAGAACGAAGAATTGATATTGAGTGTAGCGGATTACGTCGTCATCGCGGTTATGCTTTTAGTATCTACTGGAATTGGCCTCTACTTCCAACTGATGAGCAAGAAAAAAACAAATGAGGAATATCTTCTGGCTGGAAAGGATATGTCCGTTCTTCCCGTCGCCTTCTCGCTCATGGCCACCTTGATATCAACCACCTTTGTCATGGGCATCCCATCAGAAATGTACCTATACGGCACTAACATGGCCTTCGTGAATTTAGGTTTTGCCTTGGGTCCCATCATTGCGGCATATGTTTTCCTACCCATCTTCTTTGCCAATGACGTGTCTACAGCGTATGAAGTATGTATATAGGATTATCAATCTTTTGTTATTTGTAGGTTTTTTTATTGTAACACTGTTTTTATTATATCTTAATTACTAATTTATACGCAATTACCTCCAAATTTTTCATTTCAATTTAGTACAATACTCAGAACACCTGATACATATCAGTACACTCCAACAAACTGTATAATTTTATTTCTGATTATCATTGTTAGTCTTAAGCGAGGTGGATCACCTCTCTTTCATTCAAGTTAATCGATTTCGCCGTCACCATTTAAAGCCTATAGGTTTCACACTATATCGTAGAGTTCAGAATTTTATGACATGTGTCTTTTTAAGACAACAAGGGACTATGAATGTAATAAGATATTTGTTGAAGTTCCGCCACTAAATACCGAAATGATTTGCAAAAGTGTTTCCCTATTTTTAATTCGCACCCTTCTTGATAACCGACATTGTTTATGTTTTCTCGTTTAAGTGGTCTCAGGGGTGTTAAATTTTTCTAGAGGTCTGAAAATATAAACAATTTTCAAACAGGTATAATTCTTTTAAATTAAAATTAAATGATTCGAATCTTTTACACATTATTTATAAAAGAATGGGGCTTCAGAAAAGTATAAAATGTTTAAAATGTAATAATAATTTAAAAAAATATAATCATATGAAAATTCTATAATAAATATTAAGTATTTTTTGCGTTGCGCACGATATTTTCTAAAATAGTAGCCTCTGATGTATAAAAACCTTATAGAATTATAAAATGCATCATACTCTTTAAGCCCTACCTAATTTTAGTATCATATATCTTTTGTATTTCAAAATATTTGTAAAACATTGCAATTTTTTAAATATTTTTAAAAAATGTATTTTTTTATTTATTAAAATATGTAAGTTATTATTTTATTTATATAAAATAGCTACAGTGTAATGAGAATACATTTAACTTTATTAATCAACTTATAGCTAGTAATTAAAGCTATTATTTTAGAAAATAGCATGCGCGACGTAAAACTTAATAAATTTTTCTTATAGAAAAGTTTCTTATTTTCATATATGCTTATAATTTTTTTAAATTATGATTATATTTTAAACATTTTATACTTTTCTGAAGTCCCATTCCTTTATAAATAATGTGTATAAGACTCGAATTATTTAATTTAAATTTAAAAGAATTATACCTGTTTGAAAATTGTTCATATTTTCAGACCTCTAGAGAGATTTAACACCCCTGAGATTCTTAACAGTCGTATTCGAGTGCCATAAGTTGCTATTTTTGTATTTATCATATATCTTTGGAATAGTGCTGATAAAAATTGAACGTCATTTTTATTTCCAATATACTGTGACACAGTTCACAAGCACCAGAATTATAACATCATATTGAAAATATCTCAATTAACATTTATCATCGTTGTTCTTTATTATATGAAATTTTCTGATTCTCTCTCTCAAACAACATTCACATTTAAATCATATAGATTTCTTTGATTGCCCACAGTGGATGGACTAAATGTCTGATTCTAATGTAACGAGTTTTTTTGTAATGTAATGAGTTTTTTTTAATTATTAATTACAGATTTAAAATATTTTACTATTCTTTAAAACAACGTATGATTAAACACTCAATTTTTTTCAATACACCTCAAGTATTTTGAGTTTGTTTTTTCTACCTACACAATTAAATAAAACATTTTCTCATGATTAAATTAATTAAAAGATGTGTTTGTGCATATCATAAAAGGCAATATAATGTCTTAAATAGCTCAATAACTAATGCCTATATTTTTCTCTTTAGCGAAAGTGTGTTGAATGTAGACATTATATGTATGCAGGCGACGCGTTGCTGATTACTTTTCAAAAGATTCCTCTGTATGTACTCTATACTCTTATACAGGTATACTCTATAACATTAAAAGTCACTTATCTACAAAAGGTATCTAAACAGGAGAAACTTCGTATGGCAATAACTAATGATACGAATGATTTAATTTCGACAACCAATGACTAATAATTTGGAACTCCGGAAAAGGAGCAAAACAGAAATTATACGAATGCTAAAGTATGACTTACAGGTGAATGCGGTGGTTTGACCACCCACGTGGATTAGACGGCTTCTTTGAAGACTGATTATTGAATAGTACTATTACAATGGTCACAATTTAAGAGAGAATGTGGAATTGGAGTAACGGAAGTAAAGTTGACAAATCGCAGAGGCACTCAATGTTTGGTTTCGAACAAAGCTGTTATTCGGTAATGGGAATAAATGAACTATAAGATGTTCAGAATGTCGTGAAATAGACATTCACCCAGATTGAAAACGGAAAGCAAGGGTAGAGTGTTGATGCGATTGGTACTCAGTGACACTAGTAGGTCCGTATCAATGCTGTAACGTGTGACTTGGAAACCAGTGACTAAAATGACCATCCTTAAACAATGAATAAAGCTGAAACCACGTAGATCATTGCGCACGTTTTCCTTCTCTATTGCACACTCCAGGTGCTATTGAAGGGATTTAAGTTGTATTCGACCTTAAATTTTGCGGACTAGAATAGAAATTCTTACAACTGGGAGAACCCCTTCGAATTGAAAGGTTGTAGTCATGAAAATGTGTCTCTAGACGTCTAAGACAGTAGTAGTATACTCACCTCACGATCGTCTGCCAGCATCTCAACAATCAATAGTTAAGGAAAGGGGTTCCATACCATGGTTTTCTTAGGTTGCCTTCCGTCACACCCTCACATTTTGGCGGCTCGTTGAAAAAATTCTATTTCCCGTAATGCATTAAAATAATGTTTTAGTTGAAGGTTTTTAAATATTTATAAAAATAATAAAGCTTTTTATGCTCTTATGTATATTTTTAAATTACTCACTATGTCCTTTTTCCGTAGTATTTGGAGAAAAGGTTCGGTAAGACTTCAAGAAGATTGATATCAGCAATGTTTGCGTTCCAGTCGGTAAGCTTACTTCTCTAGCTTTAATATTAAATTTTAACAAATAGTTTAAAAACGAACTAAAAGCCTAGTTATTATCTTATTTTTTCGTGCATTGTTTGATATTTAAATAGAAATAGGCTGGAAAATGTTTTACTCATAAAAGTATACTTGTGAATTCTGAAATTGGTCAATTTTATAAATCTGTTAAAATCTTTTGATGAGCAATTTGTCAAAAGCATACACTGTAGCTTGTTTATGTCTTCTTTTTTTTCGAATAACTTATTTAAAATTAAAAGCTGGATTCAGATGAAGAGTGCATATAATAACGAATTGCACTTCATTTTTTAATTAGATCAAATAAGAATCCCTAATGAAAATTACATTTTTTACATTATGTACACTGGTATGAGAACTATATTAGTTATTTCAAATATACTTTGAATTTCCCTTTATCTTCTAATTACAAAAAATCATGACGATTTCAATGCGCGAAATGTATGTGAATATTATATGAAAAGGTGAAATTAAAACGACGCATTTCTTTGCTCCCATACCCTATTAAGAGGAATTTTAATGTTTCCGCAAACTTGGAAATTATTCCTGAAGTTGTAGGTTTGTTAGAGTTCCCTCTGCTCATATTGAATTATAAGAAAAGGAAATGTTTTTGTCTTTATAGGTGCTTTACACAGGTGCCACACTCTATGCTCCCGCTTTAGCCTTGAGTGCAGTAACCAACTTGTCCATGAACATGTCCGTGATTGGTATAGGTTTCGTATGTACATTCTATTGCAGTCTGGTAAGTGTCAATTACATAGGTCTTCAAGGTATCCGTCTACGTTCGGAACCGTGATTTTAAAAAGCGCATAAATGGATAGTTTTCATGATATTTAGTGTCACTCAGATTAGAATACATGCATAAAATTGTTTCAAATACATTTTGACAAAAAAAAATTTAAATACAATATTTTGGCAAAAAATTAACTTAGAATAATCTTTTTTTTTTCAAATGTTTTTCTTTTGTGAAAAATGGATTTATTATAATAATATTTTGCCTGTATATAGCTCATTTCTCTCTACAGAGGCTCAACTAGATTTTTTTAAAAATTCACATTATTTTCAGAGTTACTACCAATTGAAATAATTATTGGCGTTTTTTTCTTAAAATTTCTCACCTCTGTTGTCGCAAAATATATGAATGAAACCACTTCTAAGTTATATATTTCAAACATTCTAGTTGAGCCTCTGTAGAGAGGTTTGAGCTATATACAGACAAAATATTATTATAATAGAAGCATTCTTCACAAAGGAAAACATTAATTTTTTGCCAACATATTATTTTTAAATAAATTTTTTTGTCAAAATGTCCTTAAACCAATTTTATGCATATATTCTAATCTAATTGACATTAAATATCATGAAAATTATCCATTTATGCGCTTTTGTAAAATCACGGTTCCGAACGTAGTCGGATACCTTAAAAATTACTTTGAAAAATTTTATTTGATAATTTTCCCTATTCTCTATGTGATTTTGGATGCACCGAAACCGAAAATGAGGTCACTTTTTCCGTCGATTTATGTTTTTTAGAACAAAAATAGAGAAAGTATAAAGTTCATCAGTTCTTTGAAAAAAAGGAAGACAAAAAAATGTTTAAGCAAAGTATATAGAAAAGGAGATGAATATATAATACATAAATAATTATTAATTAAAATTCTATCCACGGACCGGTTAGAACCTTCCGGTGGGACGGATTTAGCCCAGGGGCCGTAGTTTGTCCATCCCTGATATATAACCTCATGACCGGAGACGTAAGTGAATTTTTTAAGTAAGACCTGGAGATTTTAAATAACGGTCGCTCGCTTGATTGATTGATTGAATATTAACGTCGCACTGTTCAGGTATACGAGGGATTTTGGCGACGGACCACGTAATTTTGAACCATGGTCAAGTGACGTGAACGACACTTGAGCTGGCACCACCTCTCTAACTACCACACCAAACCAACGGGAGGTCCTTTCAGCTCTTGACAGATTTAACGTGCATCGCTGCCCTACATGGCCGGTCTTTAGTGGTACTGGGCTCGAACTCGTGACAAGGCAAGCCACGATCCGATACATATACCATTCGGCTACCGCAGCTACAACGGTCACTCGCACGTTCGCACTGAGTATGTTTTACTTCAGCTTTGAAAGAGTTCAGTTGCGAGTGGTTGCTGCGCGGGTAAACCTTAATGCTGCTTACTTGTATTTTTAGACACTGATAGTGGCTGAGGTAGCCTAGTGGTCAAGGTAACGAATTCGTGGACTGCGTATCATGAGTTCGAGCGTAGTACCGTTAAAGATCCACCGTGTAGAGGGGTCTGATGTCTATTAAATCTGTCTAGCCTCAAACGTCTTCCCGTCGGTGTGGTGTGGAAGTTAGGAGAGGAGAGTGTCAGCTCAGATGTCGTTGTCAGGTTCAAATTTTCGAGGTCCATTGCCAAAAGCCCTCGAGTACAACGTTAAAACTTATTCACTCACTCAGACATCGACAGCTGTGTTTAAGTGCTGGAGAAGGTTGAAAGCCTTCTGGAACTTACTGCGCGAATTTTACTGCTGTATTTTTCGTATTTGAAGAATGGTTTTTCTCCAATAAAATTTCCCCACTCTTAACGAAATGCTTTACTCTTGGGGCTTGATATCAAAATATCCACGAACCCCGATCTACACAACAGTATATTAAAAGTTTTCTATAGATAAATGTATAACAAGTTTGGTGTCTAAATTCGGAGAAAAACTACTATTTTCCCATCTAAAAACTTAGAATTTCATGATAAATGTATGTGCACTAAATTTACCAACGTTTGACAGGGAATAAAAAAACCAACCTTCAAGACGCTATCTGCAGTAATATCTAAAATGTTTGCTCTTTGTAAATCGCTGGCTGAGAACTTCGAGTGGGTGACATTTCAAAACAAAAAAAAATCGTTAATTCCTGTCTCTCTGTCTTTGCCAAGTTTCTTCCTTTTGCTGGTTACTTGTTGGTGTCCTTGTTCAATGGCATGTAATATAAATGTATTTCTTTCTTTTCCAGGGTGGCATGAAGGCAGTGCTGTGGGCAGATGTGTTTCAAGCTATTCTAATGTTCGCTACTCTTTTTGCCATAGTAATAAAAGGATTTATATTTCTGGGTGGTAAAGGAGGTATTTTTGAATTCGCTAAGGAAGGTGAAAGATTGATAATCCCCAAGTAATTCAAATAATTCTCTCATCCCAATAATATGTTTCATTATAACATCTCTGTATATATATATAAAGAAAGTTTTTTTTTATGATGCTGTAATAAATTCATTTATACATAAGGTATAGTTAATAAAAGGGTGAATTTAACTGAAGAGGAGCTCTAAGAACGATTTGCGGAGGGATTCTTCCCTACCTTCCAGAGCTTTCTCGAAAATCCACTTACGTCACAGATCAATAATGATATAGATAACTTCAGTAGTTTCCAGAAGCATACATATGATCACTAGTTTACCAAATTTGATCATCGAAAATTTATACGAACTTGGTTGTATCTCCAATACTTGATCCATTGAAATGACATTATAATGTAAGAGACGGCGTTGAGAATATTACATTTCTGTTATGACTACAGAAGGTCGTTCACACTTTATTACACAATTTACACTTCATAAAATCCAGTTAATTACATATTTTTTGGCTCAAGCCAAAGTGCCACTAAAGACTTAGATCTATCGAAGCTCAAAGTACTCTAGCTGGAGTGGTATGGAAGTTTGGAGTACCAACTCATGTGTTGTTCTGGCATCTTGGCGCAGCTTTAAAATAACGAGGTTCATCGGCAAAAGTCCTCGTGTTACTTCTGACAGCAATTTTAGTCTATATCATCATATCTCATAATCTTGTTGTTATTACTAATGCCACCTCATCGGCCAAGGCTGGATCAAGGCCCACGAAATTCATCATGGCAAAGGGCTAAGTAACGACTGTCGTTAGCCGTAGCTTTGAGCACCATACAGGTAACAGAATGATTTAGCTCGGTTTCACCCCAATTTAGCGAGAGAAAACTCTAGGGGTGGTCAGGGGCCTCCCACCTCTATTCTCCTTCCACCAACCTCACGAGAGGACTTGTGGCTCGACGGCTATTCCCATTATCTTAAATCACTTATTGTAATATTTACTGTCCATCAAAAAGATAAATGTTTTATGTGTCTTTCAGGTTTACTTTGGACCTGGAAGCTCCTTACTCGATGTTCAGTGTATTTGCTCAAGGACTGATGATTACCCTGTCCAGCTACTCAGGCTCTCAAACTCAAGTTCAAAGACTTAGAACATTGAAGAACTTGAATAAATCGAAATTGTAAGAACAAATATTTTATTGTGAAACATAAATCTCAGAGGTAGTCATAGTTTTTTGTCAGGCAACAGGTTCATATTAGTTGTTTCTAATTTTATACATTTACAATTTTCAGTAATTCTAATGTATTCTAAAAAGTTATTAAAAAAAGAAATAATTTTTTTAAAAATTAAATTTAATAATTAATACTCACTTTCAGTTTTTGATAATTATTTGATTCAATTTCTTATAATAATTATATTTTAATTTGAAAACATTTTGGCAAAAATATTCCTAACCTTAATTTAACTATAAATTTCATTTAATGTATACGCGTATTTCAAAATTTAGCAGTTTCAATAACTTTAAGCAGTAAATACTGTAGTAGTAATAGTATGAGCAGATTTTCATTTAGATCAGACGAAGAGATTTTTTTTTTAATTTCTAATGGGGCTGCGGATTGGTGTTTTACTATTGCAAACCTAGTACATAGGTCATTTTGACGCTCATTTTCCTTCCCAGAGGGAAAAATCTTAACTCTGGCGATGCGAAACCATACTTAAGATTTTAATTTTGCTGAGAGCACCCAAGCCTAACAGGCATTCAAGGGATCTTTTACTTGCCGCATAATTATGCGGCATGGCCTCTGTCGATTTCCTGCATCATGAAAATCCACCGACTAGGGCCGGTGTCGAAACTGTAACCTTGGGCAGCGACAAACCAACTACGCCAGCCAGCTGGTTCAGACGAAAAGATAACTTCCCATATATTTAACGGTTATGGTCCAATCTAGTGGAATCGTAAATAATAATTTTTTACCAGAATTCCTATCTTAAGCAGATTCTCGTATGTGTTATCCCTGTGTTTGCTCACTGACTGTAAGACATGTCTTGAACGAATGTTCTGTACTTATACTTTTAAACATTCAAATTATGATGATTAACTTTAATTACTTTTTTGGAGGAGTAAACAACCCCCAAATATTTAATTTTTTGCAAGACATTAGACTTTACAGATACAATTAGTTTTATATACAGGGTGCATCAATACAGCGGTTAAAAACGTTTGGAGCAGATAGAGAACATTTAGACGATGGGAAATCACATAGGAATACATAATCGGAAACGCTTTTCTGGCACGAGAGTGAAGACACAAAATACAAGAAAGACAGGACATGAATAAGATTGTAAAATATGTTTATTATCCGCAGTACAGCAAAATATTAAAATAAAAGAACACTGAAGGGACAATAAGGGTGCACGTTGGGGTGTTAGAATCCGCCAGACGGTCGTATAGGAAATCCCGACAAGACTGGTGAGAACCCACATACTGGTGCCGGGATTGTTTTATACCAGATCCAGCACAGTCTCTTCTTTGGTGTTCTTACTCTTCGCTCGCGTTCCTGTGTGTCCACGATGAAGAATCCGCTCTCGGACACTCTATAATGCACGTATCCAAAGAAGGCGTGCATAGGAATTTGTTTCCTGTGGTAACGTTGGGCGAACAACCGCTGTGCGGCTCGCCCATTGCAATCAGTGGGCCCGAATGCCAGATGCATTTCAGGAAGCTCAACGTTCGTGTAACGTTCTATCCTGCTATTCCTTTGTCGGCAGGAGAAATGAATGCGTGGCGGAAATATCCACGTGTGCGCAAGCACCTTCATCTGTTTCTTCGGCTTGCGTAGTGCCATCTATCACGTACACCAACCAAACTCTTACAAGGATTTTAGCTGTACTCAGAACAGTGAAGATGTTTTCTCTATTTATTTGTGCCCTATATTTCTTGGTTTTTGTGTCATTACAATCGCGCCAGCAAACGGTTCGGACCATTCCTATATGTTTTCCATTCTTCTAAGTATACTCTGTCTGTCCTAAAAATTTGTAACCGCTGTACTGATATACCCTGTATTTAGAAACAATGTGCATTTATATAAATCCTATGGAGCTTTTTGTCTGAATTTAAGTATTGCTTTTTTAGAGCGTAGATAGGCATGATATAAGATTTCATATTACTTACTGGTTATAAGTATTTCTAAAATACACACTACCTTGTCCATTGACAACAGTAAAAAAAACCGAAGCATGTAACAAAAGTCGACTTATCGTATCACAGTAGGAAGAACACATCATTAAATTTAAAGGCAGTTAGAGAGAATACATGGTCTTAAATTAGCACTCACAAGTATTGCTTTTGGAGGCTACTGAACGGGTGACGCATCGAATTACACTAGATTTGGACGACAAATTCGGGAAAATGAACCACCAATTTATTGAGTGAATGGCTTATACACTTTCCTTCTTAATTAAACTCCTTGGTAATAATGAAACTGCTTACGTTTATTTAAAAGAATAATACAGTTATGTTTCTTTGAAAATATGTTTGTCATTTAACTATTTGTACTCAATTTTCATAGTATTTTTCTCTTTTTAAGAAATGATATGAACCAATTTAATAGGATGCAAATGAAAATATCGTGAGCAGAAATATTTGTGAGAACATATCATTTTAAGTTGTTACACAATAAAATTTTATTACAACATGTTGAATAATCCAAACAAATATTTTGAATTGCATCCCTTGTTCCTAGAATCATAAAATATGGGATTAATGATAATGGTAGCTTTTTAATAATCCTTTGAAAATAATCTCCAACAGTAAAAATAATTTATAAATTAATATGTTCTTGTTCTAGAGCAGCATTTTTAAGCATTCCTTTGTTGGTATCGCTCAATTTATTGTGCTGCCTATGTGGTCTCATCATTTACGCCTACTTTCGATTATGTGATCCACTCACTTCTCCAGACAGTCCAATTGCATCTGCGGATCAAGTAAGGAATAATAGGTTGAATATCGTAAATTTCTCTTATCATATATGTATCTCATATCAACATATGTATATATATCATTTAGTTTCTTAAAACTTAATTAAAATATTACTTTAATAATTTAAGTAGTCAATTTTTAAAATAACATTTTACTTATACACGAACATGAATATAGCGGGTGTATATAAATGAATATCGGAGTTTTAATTCTTTATATTATTTATTGCATTTAACTTATTAGTGTAACTCATGCATCGAATGAAAGACCAACTAAAAAAGTTTTGTTTGCTGGCATGTGTACGCTCGTGCGCGAAATGTATATATTAATTTTTTCCCTTCCCCACCGATGGGCGCGCTAGTAGAAAAATTGCAACTAGTGAACAGAAAGCGTTTTGTATTCCTCAGTTTGCAAAGACAGAATCTGCTCTTACTGTGCAATGAGTGTTCCGGTGGACACCTCAGTGGACACTCATAATGCACGCATCTGGAGCTTAAAAAATCCTCACGAGGTGCTAGAATCGCAAAGAGACTCACCTAAATTGAATGTTTTTTGTGCCATATCTCGGCGTAAAGTATATGGGTCTTTCGTTTTCGGAGAACCAACTATCTTGATGGTCTATAACTATGGCTATTTCCTCAATTGAAAGAAAGTGAACAAGATAACTTCATTTGGCAGCAAGATGGGTGCACCGCCTCACTGGCATCTTCCAGTACGTGATTGGTTGAACATCATTGTACTCGACCAATTGATTTTCCGCAAAAGACCTCACGATAAAACTTGTTTCGCATGTCCTCCACGTTCACTGAATCTGATGCCATGTGATTTTTATCCGTGGGAGTTCATTAAAGATTGTGTGAACGTACCTTCGCTATCAGCTTACCTTCCAGACTTAAGACACATGATTTAAGCATCTGTTGCAATAATTACCTCAGACGCACTGAACAAAGTTTAGGATGAACTCGCCTGTAGACTTGATGTGTGCAGTGTGACGAATGGGGCTCGCATTGAACATTTGTAAGCTTGTAGGTAAAGCTGTTTCAGTAAATCTTTCATTCGATGTATGAATTGTACTTGTATGTAATAAACCCTATAAAGCGTTAAAACTCCGATATTCATTTAGAAACACCCAATAAATACGCTAGAAAATGTTATCCTAGATTCTGCACTTCAGTAATCCTAATCTAATACCAGCTCGATTAGAAGAATTTATATAACTTTTATTTAAATACAAGAACGTCATAATCTCACGTATATCTTCTTCCCATATTGTTACAAGTATGTTGCTTTCAAACAAATGCACTTTAATGCATTGCCGATCCTTAGCAAGAAATCGGATCCAAGTGAGACTGGTTTAAAAGGTTAGATTAGTATACTATTGATGATTTATACACATTTTTTTGTATTTTAGTCAGTTTTCTTAAGCATGTAAACTTTTCTTCGTCTCAACTTATAAGGCAAGAATCTCTACTGACGATATCTCGAATTAAAATATAATTTTCAAGAATGTGCATTCATCGAAATCGGTTAATTAAATCTGAAAATTTTTTAAACTTAATTTTATATAAGGTGTCTGAATTTTTGCAGTTGTTACCTTACTTTATTACTTCGACCTTAAACGATTTTCCCGGACTTCCGGGGTTGTGTATCTGTGGAATCTTCAGTGCCTCGCTCAGTACAGCATCTTCCTCCATCAACAGTCTAGCATCTGTCACATCAGAAGACTTCCTCAAACCCATCTTTCCCAGCTTCAATGTCACAGTCTTCCACAGCAAAATAATCAGTGAGTTTTACACCTTTAATAATCGCTTAAATTTGTTAATTCATACACACGAAACAAACGGGCTTACCTTCTTTCGCCGAGCATTGGACGTAATTGAAACATAAGCTCTAGCACGGGTTTTAAGACGCTCGTAACGTAAGGGTATCCTCTAAACAAGTCATAATTAGATCATCGTCTAAATAGGCTCCCTATATTGCCGAAAGACTCATTTTTATAATATTTCATTAATTTTTTTGTTTTTGATTTTTGTTCCATTGTATGCTCATTAAAAAATAATGATTTAAAAATTGCCTTTCGATAATTTCAGTAACGCAATTATAATCGTGTAACGCATAAAACAATACAATAATAATACAAAAAAGACGAGAAAACATACAGTAAAGGATCCAATGAAAATGTATCAGGACAAGAATTATTGTTGACCCTGTGAGCCAAACGAAATATTTTTCTTTTTTGTTTATTAAGTATTCTGCAAAAACATTCAAGTTCTAAAATTTCGTTATTCATTTTCACCAAACGGTCTTTTGATACCTATTGTAATACTAGTCTAACTTCGAACAAAAGGAATTTCAATCTGTTTGAATTCCTCATTGAATACGAGAATATTTCCTTACATTATTATCAAAAGATTATCAAGAATCGGCACACCATTCAGTGTCAGATACACCCCAAATGTTCGTTTGATGATTTATAAACAGCGCTTGTTTTGCTCCCGAGTTCCACATTAATAATCTAGAACAGCAATACTCAATCTGAGACCCACCGGGCCTTTTTAATTGGCCAGATCATGGCGCATTGCTCTGTAAAATTCATTTATTTATGAAAATATGGAGGGAGAGTCTTTGTTAAAAAAATCAAACATATCAGTTTTGCTTTTTGCTGTCACTATCGTATGGGTGTGAATTGATTTTGGAGAAGCGATCATTTTATGAGTGGAAGTAGTTTTTAACTATCTTTCATATCTTGCAAGTGAAAAATATTCGAAGAAAATGGATTGTTTCCAAGACGATTGGGAATTTGACTATGTTGTAGTGAAAAACAAGCATGGTTCAGTAATTGTTTGATTTTTCACAAAAGTGTATTTAAAAACCAATAAACTGGAATCTCGCTCAATGATACTTTTCCTTGAAGATCTCTTTTTAGAGATGATAAATAGGCTTTCTTGAATAATCTTTACAACACCAAAAAAGTCTTTTGTCAGTGGTATTGTCACAACAATAATAAAAACACCCTATGAACTTTGTTGTATCATTGGTAATCATACCGTTGAAATTGAAACCGTTTGAAAAAAGGAAATGAAACCGTTTACTGATGCAGAAATTGTGAAAGCTTAAATGCTTCCAAATTAGAAAAATTCAGTGACAAAAATAAATAATGTAAAAAAATAATATTTAAAAAAAGCAAAATAGGAGTTTTAATATTTTAATCAATTTCTCAATTTTCTTAAAGCGCCCCCCCCCTCCATTAATCCTTATGTTGCGGCCCGCGTGAAGGAGCCATGATATGCATGCGGCCTTGTGAAATAGCTAGCATATGTATGCGGCCAGGCAGAAAAGTTGGTTGAGTACCCCTGATATGTAGAAGCTCTCTTAAATTACAACACATCTCGAAAGAATGTTATAATAAACTCGCCATTCAAAGATGTCTTGAACAAGGAAATAAATGCTTATGTTGGAAAGAAATCGGAAAGAAATCAGGGGGAAAAATTGTAAAACTTGACCAGAAAAATTTGTAACATGGGAGATGATTTCATGGGATAAAATTCCGGGATTAATATTCAATGCATTGTTAACAGAAGACATGCACATGATATGTTCCTGGAGAAAAGGTATGTGACAGGCTGTGAATATTAAAAGAAATGGTATCGTAAGTAAATTAGACTGCAAATTAGGGGTTTCTGTAGACTTTTGACCATGTTGCAGAAGATATGACTGCATTGAAAATATATGTTTTGTAAATAAACATCAGTCGTGAAAAAAGAATGTAAATTATTATGCATGAAAAAAAGGTGTCTCCAGGAAATAAACTGTAATGTCTCTTTTGCTACTAAATGTATTATAAGATCGGGTCTTATTTTCGGGAGAAACAATGTACTAACTGTAAGTCGGTTACAGAAGGATCTTGAAACTATAACCGAAAAATATGTACATTCTATAAATAATGAATTTGCTTTTTTTGTGGGAATAGTTATTTTAAATATTAATTTTTTAGATAAAGACATTTTTTAAACTTAAGTGTAAAATTGAAGAATTTTTAATAAAAGTTTCGGCAAAATAAGGAAATGTAAATACATTTGGAGCGACCCTTACTTCCGCAAGGGGCAAACAACAAAATGACCGGAATAAAAGTAGTTAACGACAGGCCCGAAAAAGAATTTCTTTTCATCCCAGCTTTCTAAGGCAGTGGTCTCCAACATCCAGGCTGCGGATTTAATGGTACCGGGCAGGCAAGAAACGTTAAATTATTTCCGTTTTTTTACTGAGGGGAGTTCGAGCGCTACTTCCCAATATTAAAAAAAACCATGAACTTGTAAGGAATAATGGATCTACGTCCCCTTTGTCAACAAATCAAGCGAATGTAGCATATCTGTTCAAGAAGATCAACTACTGGAGATTGTAAATGACAGTAGCTTTAAAGCTACTTTTGAGACAGCATTTCTGCCGGTGTTCTGCAATAAAGTCGTGGCGGAATACCCTGAGATAGCCTAAACCGCACTTAAATTCCAATTGCCATTTCCGATAACCTATCTGTATAAAAGGGGAATTTTTTGCAGTAACCTCAACCAAAACAATACAGCAGAATAAAATGGACATAACAACAGACTTCGGTAGTCATTGTCTCCTATTACCCCCAAATGAAACCTCCTTGTTGCAAAGAAACAAACTCAGGGTTCTCATTGATTTAGCCTTCAATTGAGTTGAAATGCTAAATTCATTTATATTCATTTTTGGTGTAACTGTATTTTCTTTTGAATTCATCTATAAATACAATTAAAGTTATTAAATCAAAACTATCTGAAATAGGAACAATAAATGTCCCCTCCCACTCAGAAGGCCGCGGTAACTTATTAAACCTTGACCGGTCTGCAGCGATAAAAAGGTTGAGAAACACTGATCTAAGGCATCCACGGAGTAACTATAGACCAGTATGTAGGTGGTTCAAAAAACACCCTTTGCCAAGGTCAGCAGTTTACTGCCGAACATACATGGCGAAAGAAAAAAGCACACCCCGAAGAAATCATGACATGATGGCAATATGGCAAATGTTCAAACGATCTAAATGACAAGTATTCGCGCTTGCGCACAATCCATGAGAGTTCGCACAGTCACCTGAGTAATACATAAGCAGAAACAAATATCGACATTTTATTGACTCCATATAAACGCGAAGACGCTGATTGATGTAGTTTCGTATTTTGAAAACGAATAATGTGCTTTTCCCAGGCCAAAGATGAATATCTGAATATTCGACATACTTGATTTGTCTCATCGGTAGAATGAAAATCCTTGAGAGGTCGGGACGCTGTTTAACATATCAATTGAATCATTCCAAACATACCACGTTTATAGATGCCCCCATTCTTAATTAGATGATTGGGATAAATATTATATATGAAAGTGTATAGGATACCAAAACCAAAAGGGGAAAAAAGTTTAAATATGCAACTCATTCTGTTAAGGTATCCGACTACGTTCGGAACCGTGATTTTAAAAAATCACATAAATGGATAATTTTCATGATATTTAGTGTCACTCAGGTTAGAATGCATGCATAAAATTGTTTTAAGGACATTTTGACAAAAAAAATTTATTTAAATATAATATTTTGGCAAAAAATTAACTTAGATTAATCTTTTTTCCAAATGTTCTCCTTTTGTGAAAAATGATTCTGTTATAATAATAATAAATTATATAGCTCATACCTCTCAACAGAGGCTCAACTACATTTTTTTTTAAAATTTCACATTATTTTCAGAGATACCACCAATTGAAATAATTATTGGCGTTTTTTTCTTAAAATTTATCCCCTTTGTTGTCGTAAAATATGAATAAGCCCACTTCTAAGTTATATATTTCAAAAATTCTAGTTGAGCCTCTATAGAGAGATCTGAGCTACATACAGGCAAAATATTATTATAATAGAAGCCTTTTTCACAAAAGGAGAACATTTGGAAAAAAGATTATTCTAAGTTAATTTTTTTTTTTTGCCAAAATATTATATTTAAATAAGTTTTTTTGTCGAAATGTCCTTAAAACAATTTTATGTATATATTCTAATCTAAGTGACACTAAATATCATGAAAATTATCTAATATTTATGCTCTTTGTAAAATCACGGTTCCGAACGTAGTCGGATACCTTAAAATAAAATTCGATACTGGGGGTTTATTAGAGACGGGAGACACTCAAAATACATATAAAGAAAAATACAAACATGTTTCTTGTGATTTTAAATATTTTATTTCTGAAAATGTGTCTCAATACTATCACGTATGAAATTTTAGGTAAGAAAAATGTTTTTTGAAAATTTAAGATTACACACATATAAAGATTATATCAAAATGATTTATATTTATATTATTTTTTTTATTTTACACTAATCTACCACTACCTAAGAATAAGGTGAATTAATGGTAAATGTATTTTCTTGTTTCTTCTTCATCTCGAGTATTCATAGTTTCGAAGTAATAAAGATTCTGGTTTAGTGTAATAATTAGAAGAAACACAATTACAAAAAATAAGTAGTACATTCTCATTTTCAATTAACACCGTAGCATAGTATTTTTTTAGAATATCAAGTATGTTAATCGAGAGATTAACTATAACGATAATAAAAGTGTTCCATGTCTCAGGTTTCATGTTCGGAGTCCTCTGCGTGGGAATGTCCTTTCTCGTCGCTTCTCTCGGACATCTCATCAAGATTTCGACCATCATCTTAGGACTGGTGAATGGTCCCAACTTGGCCGTCTTTTTGCTCGCTGCTTGCACTACCGAGGCAAACGAAAAGGTTCACATTCTTTTGAAAACATCATAATATTTAAAAATTAGGTCGTTGTTAAACTAGAAAAAATTAAGTTTACTGTTATATGTGATTTCCAGTGCTATTTCTTTAAAGCAGTGTACAGAGCTGTGTCCCTTTGGAATTCATAGAAAACTCCTAGAAGCACATGATCCTAATATTTATTTTCTTATCTTAATAGTACAGTGGTTCTCTCAAACTTTCAGTACTGGCGACCCAATTTTCAATCATAATTTTTATCGCACCTCCCCCCCCCTAAAAATAATGTATTGAATGCAATAATAATGCACTTAGGTGCTAAAGCTACAATACAATAATAATTATAAACCTTACAAATTAACAAGATAAGTATTAAATTTTGTATATGTTACTTTTAAGTAATATATATATATATATATATATATATATATATATATATATATATATTACTTTTTATTTCGATTCACTAGAAAAGCTCCTTTTTTCAGTTTGTTTTAAAACTATAACTTATTTTCCAGTATTTTTTCTATACACGATAAAAATCACAATTCCAGTGAATAATTTAATTAAAAGAAAATATACTTACCGACTTTCAAGGTCTTTTCAATTTTTCTTAGAAAATTTGAGAAAAAATCCAATAAAACTAAAGAAAATTTTCCAAATGTGCGTGTCCTTAATAAAGGACATAAATCACAGACACTTTTCGCTAACAACACAGGAACGTTATTTTCCAGCAAAACTGTCATTTTTTGTCCGCGTTTTTGATGATCTACAAATAGCATTTTGGACTTTTTCTTCCTTGTGTCTTTTTGACATAGCGAAGTGCTACATTATGGCTTCATAGTTTTATTCACAGAGATTTTTAGGGAGCATTTGAAAATTTCAAATCAACTCAAACGTTTCATGTCTAACGTTTTTCTGATATTTACTTTCGCTATCTTGATTAATATGCATTATTTCAGTAGGTTCTTCAATTGCTTGATCAGTTTCAACTTCCTTCAATACGGATAACAGAAGCCCATTTTTTTTAAATATTCTGCTCATTTACGTTTATAAACCATAATAAGTCGTACAACACAGCAATCAAAACCACAACATTGTTCATGGGGAAAGTGTAGCATGTTCTAAAAAATAATTGTGTAAAACGTTTTTCTTTATGCATTAGATGTTTCAGAAATAAATCTTGGCCAAATAATTCTTCAAAGTGCTCAATATGCTTATCCACATATCATAAAACTCTTTCACATGGAAAAAGATGTAACAGAAATATATTATATATATTTATACAACTTCCCTAAAAAAAAGGGTGGAGATAACCGTACCAGTAAGTTCGAAGGTCAGCTAAAGTAATATTTTAGATTAAAAGAAACGTAATAAAAAAAAATCTCTCACCGTGGAATTACAGCAAAGCAAACAAAATATTTTTTTTAATTTGGTTTATAGGATCAAAAATGGTTAATGAGCGTTTGAAGTGGAATCTTTTATATTTGATGATCACCAGATGATACAAATAAATTACATCAGTGTAAATTTGTTATTTTTATTAAGTCAGAATGCATTTTGTTTTACTTCATTCCAAAAAATTATTCTTTTAAACATTTTATTTTCAATATGCTCGCGCCCCCTCACAGGGTTACCGCACCCCCCAGGGGGGGCGCCCCACAGTTTTTGAAACACTGTAATAATACTGATAAATGATTAATTCTATCATTCACTTGTTTTCATTGTATCTAGTAAGCTACAAATATATTAATTGCATTCATCATAAGGAATATATCATCAAACAATTTGTTTTCTTCATAAAAAGTATTAACGAAACAATTTTTATACTGATGGATTTTAAAAAAGAAAATATTTTGCTTGATAATTCCTATATTATTTCAATATTTTTATAGATTATTATAAATTAGAATATAAATCAATGTTATTACTACTATTTTTGTTGCTGTTAATTTTAAAATATTAACCATGTTAAGGCGTAATTGCATAGGTCATCACATACTTATATCTTATCATATTGTATTATTTTAATATGTTACTGTTTTTGCTACTTTCCATGCTAATTTAACATGATGACTATGAACATTGATAAATGTAAAGCGCATCAACTCCTTTACACAGCGAGTCTTCAGGAAAACCACACCTCGAACTCACAAAAACACGAGTTTTTTAGCATGATCACTGGGTGCAGTGTTCACATAAACTTAAAAGAAGCAATACATTGATTTTCAGATAAATACGAAAAAAGTTATTTCACTGAGCACTAGAAAAATAGAGTGAAAAACTAGTTATCCTGTCTTTGAGCTTTCTACAAATAGAAGGTGGATCTACGAAATCTCAGAAAATGGTGAACTGTGTGCAATATTTTCTGTCAATAGGTATAGAAAGATAAATCTTTCTCTTTCAAATTAGGCTACGGATTGCTAATAATCATTGCAGATCTAATACATTCCCCGAGAGCTAGTATAACTTTTTAGTGTGCATCACAACGTAATTTTGACGCCCATTTTCCTCACCAGATGGAGGCTCTGAGCTCTGACGATTTGAAATTGCTCTAGGGATTTTAATTTTACGGAGAACACCCAAACATATTTAATATGCCACATAATCATACGACACGGGCGCTGTCGATTTTTTGCATCATGAAAATCCACCGCCTTGGGCCAGGGCTGAACCCGCAAAATGTGGAGTACAAGGCCAGCGCTTAATCAACTACACCACCCAGCAGGCTAGTATAAAAGTAAACTACACTGCTCAAAACAATTAGGGGAGCACATGATTTTAACAAAAATAAGCAAAGATGTATACCAATAAGTAACATAAAATGAATCATCCATAATGTAAAGCCTACCAGGAAACGGAAGAAGAAAACTTTATATGCAAATCAAAGTTCATGACGTCAAAAACCAGAAAAAGGAGATAAGGGCAGAAATCAGGATGTTGTAGAAACGTCTGTTTTATTGCCGTAACTGTGAAATTCGATTGCGCATTATTATTTTTTTTTGAGACAAGGTTACTTGAGAGTATCTCAACGTGATTTACCGGAATCCATGGCATGGCGTTTTACAAGCAAACTGGAATCCGGGCAAACACAGCGTAGTGTCGCGGACGCTGTTGGAGTCGCCAGAAGTGTTGTTGCAAGGCTGTGGAACCGATTCCAAGAAACAGGAAATGTTAGACGTCGACCAGGGGCAGGTCGGCCACGCGCCACTACATCAACTGATGACCGGTATATACAGTTAACAGCCCGTCGAAACAGATCAGAGAATGCTACGCAGCTGCAAAGACAGTTGCTCTTGGCAACAGGACGAAGGTTGTCCAGCCAAACAGTACGTAATCGGCTTCATGAGGGAGGGCTCTACGCACGTAGGCCAATGGTCTGCATTCCGTTGACCCCACGCCACCATGCGGCCCGAAGAAGATGGGCTGCTGAACATCGAGATAGGGAGCGACATGATTGGAGTCAAGTGCTGTTTACAGACGAGTCCTGATTCAGTCTAGAGTGTGACACCCGACGTGTTCTTGTATGGAGGGACAGGGGCACTCGAAATAACCCCGCATTCGTTCGTGAAAGGTCACAATACAGAAGAGCTGGTTGGATGGTATGGGGTGGAATCATCATAGGCGGACGTACGGACCTGCATATCATTCGGAATGGCACTTTGACGGGCCGAAGGTATGCAGACGAGATACTTTGACCTCATGTCATCCCTTACGCTGGAGCCATTGGAGATTCCTTTGTTTTCCAGGATGGTAATGCCCGACCGCATAGAGCTCGTCTGGTGGAGAACATGCTTGAAGTTGAAACAATACAGCGTATGGAATTGCCAGTGTGCTCTCCTGACCTGAATCCAATCGAGCATGTTTGGGCATGCTCGGACGATGCATTGCTGCGTGACCAAGGCCGCCTGCTACTGTCCGAGACTTGGAGATTGCACTTCATGAGGAGTGGAACAGTATTCCCCAAAGTCTGATCGATAACCTAATCGCATCCATGGCAAACAGGTGTGCAGCAGTCTTAGCTGTTCGAGGAGACCACACGCCCTATTAAAACTCATGCATCATGACTAAACAGTATTTTTTTTATCGTTTACATGTAACCAAATTGTTGCCCTAAATCATCTTTTCATGTTTTTTCCATATTTTCAAAGAATTAAAGCTTAGTTCCAAATTTTGTTACGCCTTTTTTCTGTATTGCGCATAGATACGCGTGTACTATGCATTGTATGCCAATACGTGGCTGTCTCACACGGTTTTCTTCACTTTTTTGCTTGCTCCCCTAATTGTTTTGAGCAGTGTATATGAAGCAATAGTTTAGATTAGATTTCTCGGCAATCCTTTTTTACTTAGCTGGAAGCTATCATCTATTTATTAAATTCTGATAGAGGAGTAAAAGTTCATTTGCTTGCAGAACCAAAAAAATTATTTTTTAAATAATACTCCCCATTAGACTAATCACCAGAAGAATTCAGAGTATCAAAACACTTTGGATGGATGGCTTCCTTCAATAATGTGAACTGAAATAAGGGTATTATTTTTGAAAACTTGGTATTCAATTTCGTATTACACCATATCCCGTGATAAGTGAAAGAACAGTTCTTTCTTTTATATTTTAACAGTTCTTCTTTCATTCTTTTATCATTGCACGTTAATAGATTTAAGAGAGAAATCCCCCCTTTTATTGTCTTTTTTGAAAGTTAAAAATTATTTAATAGTACTTGAATATTTATATTAAATCTGAATGATAATTCAATTTTTATAATTACTGTATCTTGTATTTTAAGCATCATCTTGAAACAATCTGAATTGTCCTCAGTGAAAGCACTGCTTACTTGTCCACACACCCTTATGAAATTTTTTTAAAAAATGGATGTATTTTAATATAATTTTAATAAGCTTAAAAAATCTCTTTTTAATATTCAGTATCATACTAAGAAAAATAATTTAATTTGAATGATTTATAAGAAGTAGCTTACCATGAAAACTTCAGAGAGCATATCTGATTTAATTGAATAAAATAACCTCCTTTTTTTAAATTTCTTATTATAAAATGAATGCAAAACGTTATTTATTTTGTGTGAACTCAACTATATAAAATTTATTTTAGACAAATTTGCATTTTTCATCTATCAAATTCATATATATAAGATATATATATATATATATATATATATATATATATATATAAAGAGAAATCATTGTACAGTTAAAAAATTTTATATTAATACATGTGTTACCTTTTATTATTTTATTAGTTGATTGTTCAATAATAACTTTTTATGTGGTACTTTTCAGGGAGTCATTTTGGGAATTTTGGTTAGTTTGGTTCTGTCTGCTTATCTAAGTTTCAGTCCCAACAATAAACCCCATCCCTTTCTTCCACTCTCCAATGAATGTCCTTCCTCAAAAGTAGCGGAATCTACTTCCTCATCATTGTCTACCCTTCCATATTCCTCTACAAATTTTCATCTCAATACAACATTTTCTTCTACTTCAAGACCGGAAAATGAAGAGTAAGTAAAACCTTCTTACAGTATTGTATATCAGACTTGATAAAAAATGTTATAGAATAATCAGAAATCCCTAGTTTTCAACAGGTAAAAGCATAGTACAAGAAGATAATGTTATCCTTTAGAAGTTCCATCAAGAAAAATTAAAAAAGCTCAAATTTAAATTTGACTCCTGTAGATTATTTTTAAACCGGGGTGGAAATGACCCCACGAAACCTTTTGTGTATATATTAGGTTGGGGAAAAAGAAATCCATTATTTTTTCTGTAGATGGCTGTAGTGTCGATATCTCGTGAAGTATTGATCAAACAATTTCAAACTTATGCTCGCTGTGAAGGTGACATTACACACTAAAAAAATTATTTTGCTGTTTTTTGTTTGCTCCATTCAGTTGTGAGTTACAGGGTGTTAAAATTGGAAGTCAAGAAAGAGAAAAATTGGTACATTTTAGATTTTTTTCCTTGACAAAGGTGAAAATGCAAACAAGGTGGCTGAAATTGGGAAAGGTGTTCATGGTACTGATAATGTAACAGCTAATTACGTACTATTTTGGTTTCGTCGATTCAGTTCAGGCATTTTTGATGTTAAAGATGCACCTCGCACAGGTAGGCCCGTCATCGAAAATGTCGATAAAATCACAGAAATAATCAAAGTTGACCACCGGCATGTTAGTAGTCCTAATATCACCTAGGAGCTAAATATTGACCATAAAACAGTTTTAAACCATTTGCTCAAAGTGTGAAGGTCCCCTTGGACCTCACTTTGAGAACGAGAATAAATAGGAGTCATGAGAGAACCAGTAGCCATTTTTATAAACAACTTTCTTTATTTGGTTATCTTATCCAAATAGAATCAAAGACTTATTAACAAATATATCTAACTAGTATTATGAGGTTTTAAAGGTAATATCCTTTAAATTAACTTAATTAATGATCCAATTAATTAACAATTAAATAACGATCACGCAGAGATTACCACGATAAGAGATCCCAGAATTATATTTAATAATGTTCCTATTGAACATTTAACTTTAATCTCACTCTTAAAACTTTAATGAGACTTTAATTATAAATCAATAATTACCAACGAAGTCTCAACTCTTCTTGAGGTTAAATTATCTCCAACAAGAAATCTTCAATTTAACTTCACTATAACTTTCTGCTTCAATCTCTATCTCCTACTGCTCTAACTTTACTATTCCGTTTGACTTAAATACTTTATCTTATCTGCATATATAACAAGGAATCCTGTCCGCTTTTTTTGGAGTTGATTGGAAATAGGTAGGGAATTAAATTTCCCTAAAAAGGACGACTCAGAAGGTTAGTGATAAAGTTCCGTATAGATTTGTCACAAAAGTTGGATTCAAAAAGAAGCTGTATGTTTGGGTGCCACACCAATTAACACCAAAAAACTTGATGGATTGAATATCCATCTAAGAAACCTTGGCCAAACGGAATGAAATCGACCCATTTCTTAAGCGTATGGTGACTGGGAATGAGAAATGAGTAACATACGACAATATTGTGCGAAAACGATCGTGGTCAAAGCGTGGTGAAGCAGCTCAAACGGTGGCCAAATCAGGACTAACATCCAAGAAGGTTCTACTGTGTATTTGGCGGGACTGGAAAGGAATAATTTATTATGAGTTGCTTCCGTGTGACAAAACACTAAATTCAGATCTCTACTGTTAACAACTGGACCGTTTGAAGCTAGCGATTGACCAGAAATGGCCAGAATTGGCCAACAGAAGAGGTCTATTCCATCCGGACAACGCCAAGCTACACATGTTTGTAGTGACTTGTCAGAAATTCTGGGAGCTTGCTTGGAAAGTTTTAATGCATCCACCATATAATCCGGACCTGAAATCAAGCGATTAACACCTTTTTCTCGCTTTGCAAAACTTCCTAAGGAATAAGAAATTGGGATCAAGAGAAAATTGTGAAAATCGATTACCAAAGTTTTTCCCCAATAAAGACCAAGACTTCTATGAGAGAGGTATTATAAAGCTACCTTTAGAATGGCAACAAAACGTTGCATATTTGACCCAAATCGGACAATCTGAAACATGTAAAATAAAGTCTTGAATTTCATGCAAAAATAATGGATTCTTTTTCCCCAACCTAATATTTGCCATTTTTAATTCATTCTTCTTAATACGAATCTATTTCCGTATTATTGAGGGAAATTTCATTTGCATAGAAACTTCATAAATATTTTACGATCACGTTTAACATAATTTATTGTTTTGTTTCATGTCTTCTGCGTAAAAATATTGAACAATAAGGGAAAAAACTTCGAAATTATTAAAATTACTTGATTTTTTTAAAAAGTGCTTTATGCCAAAATAATTTGCTCACGCCTATCCATGTTATTTTTTCCATAAATAAAGATTTAAAACAGCCTTACTACTTCCTGGCTTAATCATTAACTTTTTACTTATGTATATGCATACAAGCGTTTCTCTTCTCTGTCGTTTTGGACAAATTTCAGCGTAAAATACGTGAAATATAGACATGTAATATGTTCAATTAGATTAATTCTAGTCCTATTTATTAAGAAAAGAGAATGTATAATTTCTTATTAATTTATTGAGTGAAATCCAGCTATGGTTTACGTGAAATATATTGGAAAAGATCCGACCATGATTTTTTGTGCATCAATAAACAAAATTAAAGAGGCGGAGCTCATTGCCCCTGCTGTAGGTGATCCTAATGTGCGTGCATGAGTTTTTTCCTTCCTCCACAAAGTTGTTATCATCAGCAGATCATCAATGAATCAGGAAATGCAAATATGTACTGCCGGATTTTCTTTTTGTTCAGAATGTTGGAAAAAACCTGAACAATACAGCAACTCATTCATTCAGGACACGCGAAAGGAGAAAAAAATCACTTCCCTAGTCCCGCACGCTTAAAAGTACACGGGACCAGAAGATTTTCCTTGTTAAGCAAGGGCGTAGCTACCACCGTATCTGCCGTATCAATTATACGGGGACCTGAAGCTACATGTTCCCCAACATGTGTAACTACAGTCCCACTAATAAAATTCCCATTGCCACAAAAGACCCCAATGGAATTTTGATACAAGGCCCATTCAGAACTAGCTACACCAGTGTACACACTTGAAATTTGGTAGTCGTATTTCTTTGAAAGGGTAATATCCATTAAGAAAGAATTTTGCGAAAATCTATCCCCAAGTAGGATTGCGATTAATTAAGCGTCGTTATAGATAAATATTCCCGTTTTTGAACCATTAGACCTACAGATATCAAATTTAGCAGGCATGTTCCTTTCGTAGGGTAGAGATCAGCTACAAAACATTTTTGCAAAAATAGACTCCCAAGGAAGGGGAGGTGTTACTACAGGGGTGTTATAGATAAAAGAGCACTGTGTTGGAATCATCGCGACTACAAATTTGAAATTTTTCAGGCATATTTTCTTCTCATAGAGCAGGCATGTCAAACACGCAGCCCGCCATGACTTTTTAAAAAATATTTAAATATCGAGGTTTTAAAGTTTCTTTTCATTTTAAAAATTATTTGAGGTGTTTTTTTAAATTTACAACATATTTACTTGATACTTATTCTTATAAAAGAAATAGAGAGCATCTTCTTAGTGGACTGAATAAACTACATTTCTCACACAATATAAGGCGGTTGCAGTAAAAGCTCTTGAGGTTAACACCACGTTACGAGTCAATCTCCCTCTTTTAAACCGTTCCCCGTTTATAACCTCAGTCCCCTTTTGGTCAGTGATCTCATACTTCCTGTGGGCAAAGGGACTGTTCATTAAAGCCCCCTCTGGAGAGAGAATTAGAGAGTATTAGGACAGTGTTAACATCTTTATGACTTAACAGATATCATCATAATTTATCGTGTGTGCGACTTGTATTTCTCTTTCTCCTTGTTTAAAGTATATAATCAGCTAGAATCTAAGAGCGTTGTCAGATGCAGTCACAAGACGAAACACAAGAAAAAGGGCAGAATTTGCTCAATCGTTTGCAGATGAAAGTGGATTTTGGTAAAAATGGATTAAATCTAAAAAATTATTTAATAATAAAAAAACACCAAACTTCAACTACAATGAGTACAAAAAGATCAATTGAAGATGAACGTCGCATTTTTCAAGAAAAACGGGAACTGCAATATTTTTGGGTCCAAAACAAGAATAAAATAGTATGCCTGATTTGCAAACTTCTATTTCACTTTCTCAGGAGTAAAATCTTAAAATGACACAAATGACACAAATTATAAAAACAAATTATGACCAATACGTTTCAAAATTTCGTGAAGAAAAATTGGCGGATTTGAAATCAACTCTTCAAAAACAACAAAATGCATTCACTAAATTTTTTGAAGACAATACAGCTGCTGTAAAAGTTAGTTATATGATATTCCATTTGATAGCAAGCAGATTGAAACCATTTACTGAAATGTGATTTTATTAGTGAATGTTCTTAATCAAAGCGGTGGAAGTATTATGTCCAGCATAAATTAAAAAAATTAAAAGTGTTAGTTTAAGTCGAGAAATACTGTTGCTTGCAGAGTTGATGAAATAGCCGAAAATTTGAGAGTTCAGCATCATTCAACAATATCAACATTTCAAGTCTAATCGATCGCAATTGATGAAAGTACAGATATTCGAATTATCGCTCAGTTGGCCATTTTTATTCGCGGATGCGATGTTAATTTAAAAATAAATGAAGAACTTTTTTGGAAGTCATTCCTATGCATAATACTATCACTAAAGCTGATATTTCGATGCACTTATGGAAAATGTAAAAAAGTATAAGTTACCATTGGATAAGTTGGTTTGTCTTGCAACTTATGGCGCACCTACCATGACCGGTATTACCAAAGAAATTGTTGCAAGATTAAAAGAAACATGCAAACTACACGGAAACAATAATTTTGAACACTCTCATTGCATTGCTCACCAACAAGTACAGTGCTCCAAAGTTTTAAAAATATCGCACATGTTTTAAAAATTGTGTAAGAAATTGTAAGTTATATTCGAGCACATAGATTTAATCATCGTCAATTCACTGCATTTCTGGAAGACATAGAAAGTGAATTCACCGATCTGTCATATTATACACAGAAGTTCGATGGTTTTCGAGACATAAAGTATTAAAACGGTTTTTCAAACTGCTGGATGAAATCATAATTTTCTCAGAAACAAAAAAATACGAATGTGCAGAGTTAAAAAATGGACAATGGCTAAAGGACTCTCAATTAAGGCCTTCTCAATTGATATCCCAAGTCACCTTCATCAACATAATCTTAAACTTCAAGGCAAAAATAATCTTATTACGACACTATTTGATAACATTAACGCTTTTAAACAAAAATTATTTCTTTGGCAAAAACAAATCGAAAAAGAAAACCTATCACACTTTGAAAGCTGCCAATATCTATTCATTAAATCCCCTAAATTAAAATTCACAGATTATGCTCATCAAATTAAATTGTTAGAAATAGAATTCAATTGAAGATTTTCTGAATTCAAAAGCTGTGAGTTACAATTTAGTCTTTTTACTTCACATCTACCTATCGGCATTGAACTTGTTGATGAAAATTTATAAATGGAATTGATTGAGATCAAATGTGATTCTTTGCTAAAGCAAAAATGTGTGTATTGAAGTTGCAATTTCAGATTTTTACAAATATTTATCAATAGATCGATTTCCTAAGATATTATCCTTTGTTACGCGTTTAATGGCTATGTTCGGAAGCACTTAATTATGCGAGCAATTATTTTCTTTAATGAAAAACAACAAAAACTCAGAAAAGGTCAAGATTAAACGATAAACATTTATCATCAGTTTTAAAGATCGCATCAGTTCAGCATATTCAACCAAACTTTGATGATTGGCTTTATGAAAAACGGTTCCAAATATCTTTTAAAAAGTAATATTGGGACCGGGATGTCCTTGGCATGTAAAAATAAACTTATTCTAAGCCACAATATTTTTTCTTTTGTGCCTGTGTATGCAAAAAAATCACATTTATAAATATAAATAATTATGTGTAAGCAATTAATGACTATCATATTTTTCAGCTATGTACTTAACATTAGGTAAAACTTACATAAAGTTTACTGGAATATAACTTTTAAACTTTGTAGTGCTTGTTAACTTATCATTCTATACAATAAATGTTAATAAAATAATTTTTTTCAAAAAGCTTAATTTTATGATTTAAATATTATTTAAAATTTTTATGAAGATAATGTGTAATGTGCTTAGAAGTTTTAAATGTTTATTTTTAAAAAAATATTCATTGTATTGGAAATAATTAAATTTTGTAACATGCAAGATGTATGAGTGCTATAGTTAAAGAGTAGATTCTCAGAAACTGTAAAGGGGAATCCACACATACAAAAAAAAACCTCATTTTAAGAAATTAAAAAAAAAGAATATTTCTCATGATTTTAAATAATATTTTAAAAATATGTATTTGAAGTCAATAAAATTAGTGTGCTTTATTTTATTACCTTTGCTTTTCTTTTAGTTTTAAGTTATTGCTGTTTAGACTTCTTTGTAAGTTTTGCAAACACATGTTTCATCAATGATTCACAGTATCTTCCATATAATATATATAAAACACTAATATTTTATACATTAATTTTTTACTGCTTTTAAACTTCACTTTGAGAACTATTCTTGCATGATATTTTAGCATTATTTAGATTAATTTATTAGATAAATATGTAGCTGAAATGTCTTGTTAAAATTATAAAAAATAAACCTTGCTTTTAAATTGTCTTGCATAACTGTTTGAAATTAATTTTAAAAACAACAACAAAAAAAAGAGTACAGTTTTCAAAATTTTGTCCCTTTAAAAAGGGGGAGTAGAATTTCGCTTATCATATTAAAATTCAATTTTTACGCTTTCTTTTTGTAGAATTATAAAAAAATAATACAACAACTGAATTGGCGAGGTATTCTTTATTTTTTAAGACCACAATTGAAAAATGTATTTTAAAGATCTGGTAAGCTTAAATTCTTAAATAATAATTTCTTATAACTTTTTTTTTGTTTTTTATATTAAAAAACCTTTGACATTGAGTCTAATATAAATGCATAATATAATCATTCCACAAATCGTATTTTATTAATTTTTTGAACACTGAGAGCATGCACTTAATATAAAATAGGTCATGTGGCCCACAATACCATATGAGTCTGACATGCCTGTCATAGAGTAAAGGTCCGCTAAGAAAGGGTTTAGCAAAATTCGACACTCAAGTTGGGTTGCAAGGGGTTAAGTGCCGTAATATTCAGCTTTTTTAATTATTGAACTACAGATTTGAAACTTGGAAGATATGTTCCTTTCTTGGATTAGAGAACCATAATTAAAAAGGTTTTATGAAAATTGACTCTCAAGGGAGTTGCGAAAGTTTAAAGAGGCGTTGTAGACAATTATTCCCTTTCTCGAACTATTAATCCAACAGACTTGAAATTAAGGTGGCATGTTTCTTTCATAGAGTAGAGTTCTTCTAAGTAGAAGCTTGCGAAAATTTACCCCCAAGGGGTATTGCGAGGGCTAAAAGGGGTGTTATAGATAAATATTCCATTTGTGAGCTATATGACCTACAAACTTTATATTTTACAAGCATGTTCCTTTTATGGAGTAGAGATCTGCTAAGTAGGGTTTTGCGAAAATCGACCCACAAGGGTTTTACGAGGGTTTTTTATATTAAAAAAATTCCCTTTTATGAACTACTCAATCTACTACCTGGAAATTTGTAAAACACGCTACTTTTGCTGAGCAAAGATCATCTTAGAGGAGGTTTTCAAAAATCGACTCACAAGAGAGTTATGGGGAAGTTATAGATAAAAAAAACCCCTTTCTTCAGCCATTAGACCCCTGCAGATTTAAAATTTGTCAAGTGGGATTTTTTGTTGAGTAGCGATATGCTGAAAGCTTTTTTTTTTTTTTTGCTTGATTTGCATCTCACTTAAAACTATCTCATTAAAAACTTCTTTATCCTTCATTCTATATTTTTTTAATGCATCCGTTCGAAGAGCTTTTATACCAGCTAGTATAATATATACTTTCAGAAAATGACAAAAATATATATGAATACTCAAAATATTGCAAATATTAGGAAACTTAATTTAAAAAATTAGAAGATAAATGTAAGAAAATTACTTCATAATAATTAGTCATTTAGAAGCATTTGATACATTTTAAAATTTTGTTAGCAACTCGCAGTTAAAGTTTTCATCCTCTTATCCTTATAATAAACTATTTCAGTGTCACCTGAATAGAAAGAAGATTCACTACTGCTTATACATTCGAAAAATGGCTTCCTTCTATTTCACAGTCTGATTCGTTCTTCTATTTAGAAATCTGAATATCATTTAAACATTTCACTCTTTCTGTCATGCATACTGAAATAAAACTAACCCAAAACACACAAGTACTACTTAGCAGACCCCAAATGATATACATACCCTCACATAAATCAATAAACATTTTTTCCCCTTCCGTCAAAACTTAATTAGAAAACCAAAGCGCAGAAAATCATTGCTCTTTCAAATGCATAATTCTCTATAAAGAGCTCAACACTTGCACCCCGGATCAAATTTTAAAAAAACTCGATCAGAAACTGCACATTGAAGGCTCTGGAAATCATTATTCTAAATTAACACGGACTTGAACCATCATTCGGTGTCTATTAAAGTAAAAACATTCCCAATTGAAATCCCTTTCTTATGGACAGATGCAGACGGAATGGCTGATCACATATACGATAGTGTGGAGGCGTGAAATTAGAATCGCATGGTCACATATATAGATCAAGGTCTTGAACGTAATGCTTAGCGATTCGCAAGGATGAAAATAACCTCCAGAAGAGAACGAAACCAGAAAACGACCAGAAGTCATTGCAGGAAGTACATTATGCAAAACATAACAGAACATCTGAGCAGTATTAAAAAAAAGGATTCTAGTAACGCAATCATCAGCAGATGTATGTACAAGCCCTATTGCAGGGATAGCGAACCACTAATGTTACTTTAATTTGTTGGACTAATGTTACTTTAATTTGTCACACTAGTGTTACTTTAATTTGTAACACTAATATTACCTTAATTTGTCACACTAATGTTACTTTAATATAAATAGCATGCACAACTAAAACATTTATAACAATACAGTACAATTTTTTTTTGCGTAGTTAATAAAGAGTTTTGGGTTGTTAGTATTTAGGTTTTTTTTATTATTTTCCCAATATTCACAAGTCAAAATTATTTGACGGCACGTCTGTACCTCGTTAAACACTTCCACGAAAAAATAGCACGTTGTGTGATCTATAAAGGTTCACCAGCCCTGCCCTAGAGTAATAATATCAAGATTATTTATGAGTATGAATAAAAAGCTTTTATGAAAATGAAGGATATGTATTTTTTAACACATTTCGCACTTACCTTCAGCAATCATCTTTGTGTTTTGTCTTGAATTCCAATTTATTTAACAACACAAAGCAATTGAATGATTTTTGAATTATATTGTTCCATCCAAAATGCTGACATTCTAATAACTGCTTTTAAACAAGTTTTTAACTCAATACATTCTTCCCGCAGTGACTCGTTTCATGTATCTTATATGTGGATATCAACCATAGGCTTCATCACATGCTTTATTGTTGCTTATTTTGGAAGCTTGATCATCTCCTTTCTTGGAGGTAAGGATAGCATTGAATTATTCCTTCTACTCTGGTATTAATTCATGCTACTATGCATTTTAAGGTATCCAACTACGTTCGGAACTGTGATTTTGCAAAAGCTTATAAATGGGTGATCTTCACGATATTTAGTGTCACTTATATTAGAAAACGTATATAAAATTGTTTTAAGAATAGTATTACAGTAAAAAAAAAAATTTAAGTTCAATATTTTGACAAAAAATGAACATAGAATAACCAATTTTCTAAGCATTCTCCTTTTATGAAAAATACTTTAACTATAATAATATATTGCCTGTAACGTATATCTCAGACCTCTATACAGAGGCTGAACTAGAACTTTTGAAATATATACTTTAGAAGTGGATTTATCCATATTTTACTACAACAGAGGGGAGAACTTTTAAGAAAAAAACGTTAAAATCATTTCAATTGGTGGTAGCTATTAAAATAACGTGAGTTTTTCAAAAATCCTAGTTCAGACTCTCTGGAGAAGTCTTTACTTTATATAAGCAAGATATTAATATTATAGAAACATTTTTATAAAAGGTGAACGTTTTGAAAAAAAAAAGGTTTGTTAAAGCAAAAAGTTAATTTTTTGCCAAAATATCGTATTTAAATAATTTTATTTGTCATAATGTCCTTAAAAATTTTTTATACATATATTCTAATCTAAGTGATACTAAATATCATAAAAATGATCCATTTATGTGCTTTTTTTAAAATCATGGTTCCGAACGTAGTCAGAAACCTTAAGCCAGTGATTCTTAAGCTTTCAATCTCTCTCCTCACGGCCCCCATTATATATCAGCCTGACTTCACTACCTCCGAGATTTCGAACATCCTTATCTATCAATGCATGGCTGGGTGATTTTAGGGTTCCTACTTTTTAAAAATAATACGTTGAATGCAGTTTCAAACAATACAGAAACTGAATTGATATTCTTCATCTGAATACATGTTAAAGTGGAGTTTTTTACTGGGAGCAATTTAATGATCCAGTCTCTAGGATGGCATATCTTTGAGTTTTTTAAAGAGGCCTTTCAAAATATGTAAAAGAGGGAAATCTTAACATTAAGACGATTTGGTACCCCTAAAATCGCAAACCTATCTTTTTTTTATTTTCATTTAATCTTATTCTTTGCATTATCTTTCGATTGATATATCACTTGTGCATGTCGGAAAGTTAGAAGTTGAATAAAATTTCATTTGAAAACAAATGAGGCAATTCAGCCACACCCCCTTTTTAGAAAAAAAAGCTAAAAAAAGCGTTTTGATAAAAAAAATCTAATTCATGAAGAGAAATAATAACATTAAAAAAAGAATGTGCAATATATAAAGCAGAATATTTCCGAGGCAATGCATACAATCATTTTTTTTTTCTTTGTGATATGTGTGCATGTAAAATTTTAAAATTAAGGCATTTTATATTAAAAATTTTATAATTTCAGTTCTTATTCCTGATATATTTTTCATACAAATGTAATACTTTAATATTATAAGGAGAAAAACAGCTAAAATTTCTGTCGTGACAGAAAAAAAAATTTTTAATGTTTTTCTTGAATTTTCTTGTGCAATTAGTACTCTCTAAAAGTTGATCATTTATAAAAATGTGTGGGTTGAAAAAATATGAAAATGCAATTATTTTAAAGAAAAACGTATAACTAAAATCTTAAAGTGGTATTTTATGTTTAATTAAGCTTATAATAACTATTTTTTCAGAATTATAAACTTTAAACTGGTTTTTCTCAGTTTGTGTTTTTCGAAACCTTAGTGCTTTCAAAATGCTACTCCTTCGACAATTATTTACCAATCACTTCCATTTTTTCCTGCGTGTTAAAAATAAAGCATGTAATAAAATTAGGGATCCGTTTTGCTATAAACTGAATACTTTTTAAAAAAAAATGTGAGACATGTTGACTTTTTCGTTGATTTTTAGCCTGTATATCAACATTTTATTTTTTTTCTCGAAAACGAATGAAGTTATTCTAAATTCGATCCCTAAAGTTGTTTAGAACATCCGTAAGAATATTAAAAAAAATTTCAGGTCAAAAAATTAATTTTTACAAAAGGAGTAGAATTTTAAAATTTTCCCAATTTTCTTCAAAAAATTTTATTTTTAAAATTGTGTGAATAATATATGAAAATTTTCTTCTGGTATCATTTTCTTGAATAGAAACATTGTATGAAATGCTAAAATATAATTTTTAAATACGTAAATAAAGAAATTTGCTCAAAGGGTACCAAGTCCTCTTAAATGAGAAAACTTTATAGACTCCCTAGAAAGGCATTGGGTACGCAACAAGTTCCCGGAACCCAGTTTAAGAACCGTTGTTTTAAGCAATTAGAAGTATAATACATAATGTAATATTGGAAATGGAACTCCGAAAATGAGTGGCCAGAAACTTAAGTACTTAGGCTAACACAAAGAGACAGCAAATAGAATAAGTAAATTTATATGTAACAATAAGCTTTCGCCGAGTTCCTTCCTTTCTAACGCCAGTATTCTTCGCTCCGGCCAAATAAATTGGCATTTTAAAGCAAGATCAACGCCTCTGAACAAGTAAAATTCACAACCGAATAGAACATAAATAAACAGTAAGATAAATCCCATAATATCTCGTTCAGAATCACGTTATTTTTCCTGTTAAGCCTAACTCTATTTAAAAATTCATATAAAGTCATTACTGCAATAAAATATGCTAAAATTTATAGTTTATAATCATTTTCCAAATTACGTAAGTTCCGAATTCAGATAACACCGGTGTGATCACGGGACTTAGAACGGGGGAAACGCAATCGCATATATGATACCGAGTTTCCTGAAATGATCACATATATGTGGTCATGATCCTGAAGGGGATATAGATGATTACAGAAAACAGTCGATGTTAATGGACGATATCGCCATATTAATACGTGCTAAGACGATATTTGTGTAGCCACTTTTACACCACAGGATTACGGAGGAGTTTCATTTTGACAAATCCGAGAGGTTGTATCTCATCCAAATAAGTACAAATTGGATGGATTACGGTATAGCTTGTCTTGTCTGCATATCGCGTAGTCATCTCAAGCGTTTTATTTGATAAAAGTAAATGGCAATAATCTGGCAATAACATTTATTGCACACAGATTTAGCACGGTCTGTGCAGTTTTAAGTGCACTTTTTAGGTAAGTTACTTCTATCTAGTATTGGATTTAGACATTCCTATCTATTACTTTAATAAGGTTTTTGCTCAGTATTATTTACTTAAACGGGGAAGGTTGCCTGGCCAAAAAAACATGTTCAACCCCACTTTTATATAAATTATTTTATATATTAGCTGTTCTAAGTCTTCGCCTCAACCAACATAAGAAGGTATTGTGACATATTTTGAAATGACACTCATTAGAAAGAGCGACAGGTGAGTAAGTTGCAGAACTACTGCAGTTGATGATACACAAAGCAACACGTCTAAGTGTCACAACCCGGAGGTTGCGGGTGTAGTTTGAAACACCGAAGAAGCAGACACTGTATTAAAATAATTACTTTTTATTTCTTATGGATCAACTTATGATTAATTAAAGTTTAATAACCGTGGGAGCACCTTTAATTAGTTTCCTAATCTAAACTCATAAGATTAGCTATATATGGCTATCTTTCTCAACTTCTTTCCCACACAGTTCGTGTTTCAAAGGTAGTTATTTTAAGTGCGGCCCTCCAAGCAATATCTTCCATCGAGGCACCTATATCAGTAGATATTCTCGAATATCAACAGTAATTGGAGATTTACTTCTAGGAGTCATATAGACATCACCATGCAATGAATTCCATCGCACTGTGACATTTATGGGAAGAAAAACGGCGATTGTTTGGCAAAAAAGGGGACACAGATCATTCAAACCTCTAGCAATAGAGTTCCTTTCTGTAGTGTCAAAAGAATCATAAGAAAGTACTACAGAGAACACTTCTGGTCAAAATTCAACCAGAAGAATAAACAAAAAGTGTAGCTCAGCAAACTTTTTGATATTTCAAAATGGTCGCGAGATCGAAATGTGGCCGATTTTTGAATCGCCACTAGCCACGACCACTATCCAAGCATTTAAGCACGATAGGTATTGCCCAGAGTCCCTTGTGTAAACTATGCAACTCCAATGAAAAAATGGACGCCATTCATTTCGCACGCTGCCATGCTCTCAACTGTGGATCCATGTGGAGCAAATATTGGATGGCTAGACACAAAATGTGTGACTATACTGCGGACTTAAGTTTATTTTATTTATTTTTATTTGTCAATCTTCTCTGTTTCTTATTTTGTTGCAGTTGTTTCGTGATCCGCCATTGAAAATGAAAAAAAACTTAAAGATTATCAAATAGAAATTTATCTCTAGATCTGAATGTAGATCACTTGTCAGATTTTTCCTAAACTTATTATAGTCCTCTTCAAATCCACTTTGCTATTATTTCCACTTCTTCAAATGGCAGTTTTGCTTGGATGATAACTTAAGGATGAACGACTCACTACTGACGATTAACAACTAATGACTCACTATTAACTCTAACACACCCAATGCCAGGGTTTAAGTAGCACTTACATTAGCATAAAATTCAGTAATCTCTAAGGAAGGTGGTTTTAAACTCTCACAACAGTTAAAGAACAATTTCCCCAAAAGGATTAAATGAAGTACCACGAATAAAACTCGTCATATAGGTACAGAGTCAATAAGAGTGTGGATGACTTCCTGAGGAATGGTTCTTCATTTCCTGTCAACTTTTTGCCAGACATGTCCTTCGAGGAACTGCAATGAAATGAGGTGTTGACAGAATGTAGCAGCAGAAAGCTGACTCGAGTTGCTGAGCTAATAATACGCTATCGACTACAGAGCTTCTTTTGTTCACGTGAATATTTCGGTTGAGCCCTAGATGATGTGGAAAATATTACTGAGTTAAGTCACAATTAAGTTGGTAATCTTCTCAAAATTATGGATGACTCTTTTCATTGGATTTCCTTCAGCTTCTTAAGTTCATACCATATCGAGTTCCCTAACTTCTTTTGGTAAAAATAGGGGACACACAATATTAAGAGGTATTTGCATGCATTTCGAATTTTCTGGAATTTAAGAATAACACATGTATGGAGAGTTAGAGAGATAATGAAACGTTTGAACAAGTTATATTCATTTTCATCTGAAAAATAAAAGTCCTATATTGATTGTTTTAATTTTTTGAGTACGTACAGATGAAGTGAAAACAGATGGTTTTACACAATCTTGTGGTATATAAGGATTAAATAGGAATATTAATGTTAAATTATAAAAAAAAACAATTTTCCAGGGATACTTGACTTAGAACCTAATATTCAAGTTCATTCTATTTGATAATGCAATTGTTTTAAAATACTTTTCATTACAATCGCATGTTCGTATCTCTTCGTTTAAAGGAAAGTCCAGCAAAGTACCTGATATTTATCTGAGTCCAGTTAGGACAAGATTTTCAAAACGCAGACCACTGCAGAAGGACAGGTATACAAATATAGTGCAGTAAAAGCTAAAAATAAAGAAAGATCAATTGAAACAGGCCTCAGTTTGACTGTAAGTACCTCGAATTAAACTTTTTTATGATTAAAATGTTTAAACTTGCATTTTTTTTCTATAAAGCTCCAATTGGCTTTAATGTTTCAATTCTTTTAATTGAAAATAGCAATATAATTCTGATTACTAAATTATTATTCTTGCTTTACAAAACAAACACCTTATCTATAATGTAAAAAGATAGTCTTGCTGTTTTAGTGTAAGTTTGAAAAATACTGCACAAAAAAGAAAAGAAATACTGAGCAAAAAAAAGAAAAGAAATGCTCAACAAAAATTCTTTTTAAAAAGTATTTTTCAGAATTCATGTGAATAAATTATTCCTTTCCACAACTTGCTTCTAAATGAAATCAAAATGCTTGATTTTTTTTCAATCTCTATATCTACAGGGATCCCAAATGTATCTCTGCACCGTTAAAAGATACAGAAATATAAACAAACAATGATATGTACTTGCTTTGCTTTATGTGTTCCGTAATAAATTAAAATATAAAGTTTTCCTTTTAATAAATTGTATACATGATGGCGCAACGTTAAAGTTTTGAAACATTATCCATTGAAAATGTCTTCACCTCAAGAACAGGTAAAAGTTGTAGCCTCTTTTATAGAACTTAAATCCATCACACAGATAGAGTTTAAATTTCTGACTACCTACAATCGAAGTTCATCTTCAAGATCTTTAATGAATGTGAAAGGCATTAAAAATTGATTTCGACAGGTAGCGAAATTATTGCTAAAATTAAACTCTGGCCATCCTAGTTTCTTCTTATGGAATATGAGAAAAACATTGCTTACAAATCTCCATTTCTTGATACTGATAAACTGAAAAGACAAATTACAGTGAATATCCAAACTGTTGATTCTGCAACGCTTCTTAATAAAATGTGGTTAGAAATCACATATATATAGAACGAATGTACGCTGCTAATGATGTGGCTTTGGAAATAATGCAGCAAAAATTGCAAACAAATCTATATTTTATTAGTGGAGTATAATAAATCATAAGTTTGTATCATTGTTTGTTTATGTTTTGTTCATGTCGCTGTTAATTTATTTTAAGCTTATAATTTCTGGAAATTTTTCATAATATTTTTTTAATAAAATTATGTATATAAAAAGTTTCAAATTTATATAACATGCCTTTTTAAATATTTTTATATTCATGTATAAAAATTCATTTATTACCAAAACTCAATCTCTGTTCATTTTTAGCAGCTTATTACAATTTGTACACTGTAAAAGTTCAAAATAATATATAGCACAGAATATTATTTATATTTTCTTAATTATTTATTTTTTTCCTTTAAAGCGATAAATTTAGCAAAATTTCTTTTAATTTTACGGTGCAATATGAGAAAAATGATAATTGTACTTGGATTTCATCTTTGCATTTTTTATTATGTAATCAAAACAGTAATAAGATTATGAAAGAAATAGTTTTTTTAATGATTCTTCCTGATATTGTTTTAATGTTCCTCCTTATATTAAAGCGCCTTGCATTTTTATGATGAAAAGAAATGAAGTTTCTCGAACTTCAAATATCTCTATATGCATTTTTTATGCCTCTATCCAATGCTATTTTTAAGTTTAATGATATTATGAGCATGCATCATTGTTCTTTTATTTTTCTCTGTATTCTTCCGCTTCCTTTCAAATTTGTAATACTTTCATAAAATAAAAATAAAAATTTTGCAAATTTTAAAATTATCTCGATATAGTACACATTTTACATTTAAAGGATATATTTTTGTTTTTTAGCTATACAAGAATTAGATTTTTAAGACTTTCAGGGAATAAAAACAATTAAATAATATGAAACAATTAATAATTTTCTGAATTTTTTTCAGCACAAAGCTCAAGGGGAAACATATTTATGAGGAAACATTTTAGGATCAAGTCTTGCAAAACAACAAAAAGGGGAAAAAAACAGGACCTAAATTGCTATATTTTGGAACATCGAAAAATGAAGCAATTTCTGTCTTTCCACAAAATAATCCCATTAGGTTCTATGAAACGGAAATTGTTACAAATACTGTGAAAACTTTCCTCCATACTTTGTATAGAACTAAAAATGTTTGCAAACAATTAATAATTTCTTTTAAGTTGCTTAATATACACTGCTCAAAATAATTAAAGGATATTGCGGTTTTAGGTGGATCTTGTGGCTAGGAAACTTTTTAGCTGATTGATACATGGTCGACAGACGTAGTAGGTTATACAAGAATAAATTACACATGTTTGGCAGAAAAAAATGCATTTCATTGAGCATTTGTGTACAAAAGGAAAAAAACACAATTTGTGCATATGAGAAAAAAAGAATAAGAAAAGGTTTTTCTTCAAAGGAAATCATTTTCAGTAGGGGGGATGGTTTCCACGGACGACAAGCAACGTTGAGCACCTTTGAGGCATGGAGTCAATGAGGCTATTAATCACGAGTTGGGGTATTCTGTCCCACTCTTCCAGAAAGCTCTTTCCAGTTCTTGGAGAGTTTGAGGGGTTGGTTGGCGGCCAGCAACTCGTCTTCCTAGAGCGTCCCAAACGTGCTCTATTGGATTCATGGCTGGAGAACACGCTGGCCATTCCATTCGTACGATTCCTTCCTCGAAAAGGAAATCCTCCACGAGGTTAGTACGATGTGGCCTGCTTCCATTAAAATGAAGTCATCTCCGATTGCTGCAGCGTAAGGGACTACAATAGGTCTGAGGATCTCATCCCTATATCCGCGAGCAGTCAGAGGTCCATCTCGAATGATGTAGAGGTATGTGCGCCCGTCAATGCAGATGCCACCATACACCAACACTCCTCCACCGCAAAATCTGACACTTTCGTGCACGAACGCAGGATTATTCCTACTGCCACGGTCCCTCTAGATGAAAATACGCCTATTATCCGGATGAACAGAAAAACGGGACTCGTCAGAAAAAAGAACATTGCTCCATTCATTTCTCCTCCAGTTCACATGCTCTGTTGTGACGATGTCGCGACGATGCCTTGACATTAGTCTAACTCATACCAGCGGTCGGCGAGCATACAGACCTACACCATGGAGCCGGTTTCGGACATTCTGAGTTGAAACCGTGGTGCCAGTAGCCGAGCGAAGGTGTTGTTGGAGAAGAGTAGCGTTCATATTTCGGTGTCTCCGAGCCGTTAACAATAAGAACCGATCTTCATTGGGCGTTGTTGCCCGTCTACGACCTTGTCCTGGTTCTTCGGCCTGCACTTTCAGTCTCCAAAAAACGGTTCCAGATCCTGGAAATCACACTTTGTGACACTCCAATGGCATGCACTAATTCGGCTTGAGTTTGGTCCCCTTCTAACCTACAAACAACTCTCCAAGCTTCTGAATCAGTTAAATGACTTCGCTGAGACATAGTACTCATCGAAACAAAGCAGTCACTCAATGCTGATCATCTTTGTCTTCATTTCAGTTGAAAGTCAAATTTCATTCGCTGCCGCTGAAGCGACGTTTTTGACGTCGAACTCAAAATTAGCATACTCCACAGTTTGAAAATCAGAACAATTTGAATTTGTGATTCTCTTCTTCCATTTTCGGCAAAAAAAATTTCGCTTATATCTTTATTTTATGTAAAACTTACAATATCCTTTAATTGTTTTGAGCAGTGTATTATAGTAAATTATATGAAATCAGGGATTCAAAAAGGAAGTGAAATGTAATCTAATCTATGAGATCTTTAGGTCATTAATGAAGCTCTTGTGTTTATCTCAGGAATTGTTTCTTCTCTATTTATCTTCATTCTCGGAACATTTTTCCACTTGAAATTTTTGTATTAGCGGATTTTGCGAATATTATTTACTCAAGTCTCCAATTTAATAATTTTACGCTGGAAACATTAGAACAGTAAGTTATCATGGTCAATCAAAGCAAAGGAAATAAATTGTATTACTTTAATAAAGAATTATATTGTCTTGCATCTTAATTCACTTTTGAAAATTTTAATATGAAATTGTTTTCTTAAGAACTCATATATGCATATATATACTCTCGTGTGTATGCGTAAATTGAACAGCTAAACTATTAAGACCCCTATTTTGCTCTACGTTGGTCCATTATCGACAATCTATAAATCATTTTTACACAGATGCTATAATTCCTTAAAAAATGCTTCTCAAAGTTTCAATATTTAAGACCCAATATTCAATCATAACTTTCATCGTGCCCCCCCCTCCATACAATAACAATGTATTAAATTCAAAAATGCCGCATTTTGGCACTTAAGCTCCAAAACATTTTAACTTCATACAAACGTTTCATTCAGCCAAAGCGTTATTTGCCCTGGTCGTATACATATAAGTCTTTCTGAAGTACGATCTTTTCTGTACACTGCTATTCATAAAATTATTATGCAATTAAAAGTCCTTGGCAGCGTTTGCGAAGGATTTATTTATTTTAGAGGATTTCTCCTTATTTATTCCTTTTCTCCCTCCCCCCAATACATCCCATACGCGTACCTACGGCGAAAAGGGTAGCTTTGAGGAGCGAATCACATAACTTTTAACCGGCGATTAAATGATTAATTATAAACCGTACAAATAATCAAGATAAGTGTTAATTTTTGTATATAATTTTATATGACAAGGCCATGAAATCAATGGTAATTATTAAACTTGTTCTTAGCTTAGTATTGTTAAATTAATTATAAAATACATTGTACAGCACTGATACATTTATAAGTGTATTATATCAGTGTAAATGTGTATTTTGTTTTTTATTACGTCAGATATGTGTTTTTGACACATAAAACAAAAAGCTGTTGTTTCTACTGATTGATTTAATTAGACTTGAAAAGATTTTTTTTTTTCAATATTCTTGCGAGTGTATATATGTTCTTGTTTTTTACATCCTAGTTTTAACTAAAAACTTTAGTTGATTTCGAATTGATTATTTACACCCTATATTTCGAACACTGAACCATCGAAACAAGAACTAGAAATGGGTTAACAGTAATCGCTTTCTGCGTTCTGCAATTTATGAATCAAACAGCCAATTAAACCAAGACTGTTGATGACGCTTATTATATTTTTATATTTTAGTAAATTATCACTTCAGTTGAAAATATATACCAGTTGCTCAATATATATCAGAACACAAACTGTAAGGTTTAAAGGTTTTATTCCAGCATAAGGAAAATTTAACAAGCGAAAATAAATTTCTGGGCTTGATCATCTACAAAGTGTACTTATTACGTGACTGTGATACTTTTTTCTGGAATAGCTTATTTACCAAAAAATTAAACATTTATCATGATATCAACAAATAATAATCATCAATCTTTGCAACATGCATTTCTTATGTTCTTATTACAATTGAACTCCTTCTTCGTGACTCCAAAATTACTTGGAACCTTTTATCTCTCTAATTTTTTTGTCTATTTTCACAACTTCCACCTAGAAAAAAAAATAAAATTTTAATACTGATTATTTTATTTAAATAAATACATTCATACAATAATATACTGCACTTCAAATATTTTTCATAGCCATTCTGTTTTTCAGCTTCTACTTCACTAATAATGCATATTACCAAAAGTAAAAAATGCGTACAAAATGACAATATTATTGAAAGCACTTCTGGTGGAAAGGAAGTTTCACCAATTTCTTTCCACCAATGCGACTTCAAACGTAACTGTTTGTAATCCTTCTTAACTTCTTTTTTTTTTTTTTTTTTTTAATTGTTTATTTCCCTTGAATGTGTGTTTAATACTTACTTTTGTAAGCCCGTGTGATACTTTGTGGTGCACGGGGATTTTATAATTGTTTTCAATAAAAAAAAATGACAATACGACGACGTACTTAAAAGATTTGGTAACATGATTCATAACTTCAAACTATGATGAGATTCAATTAGAAAATATGAGAATATATATTTTTAACTATTTCTATCAATGATGATTTACATTTCTTAAAAACTTTAATAAGAATTTTCTTTTGTTATTTGCAACATGTTTGTGTACATTTCAGTTATATGATATTTTTATTCTATTGTTGTTGTTTCTAATGCCACCTGTCTGACGAAGTCAGATCGAGGGTCACGAAATTCATCGTGCCATGGGGCAAGAGGTACGCCTGTCGTTGGGCTTGAGCACCATACAGGTGACAGTACGATTTAGCTCTGCGAAATTCCCCGAAGGGACGATAGATAGCGATACCAACTCTATCTCCACCTCCACAATTCTGCATGGAATACTGAAGGGGAGGGAAATATTCTTCAGTCCCTGTGCTCGTGACTCAGCCCACAAGACTACGGACCCACTGTTTTATCGAGCACATACTCCGTGTGTACACGGAGGGTATTTGATGGCATCGGGTATCGAACCCAGGCCTTCCGGTCTGGAGTCTGATACTCTAACCACTAGGCTACCCACGGCCTATTTTTATTCTACGTGCTTTTTACGGTTTCGTTATGTTGGCATCGTTCACCGATTCTGTGGCATCTACAAAATTTCCGTGTGTAAATAAATACAAATTGGATGGCATGGAGTTTTGCACGAATGTAGGCAGTTTTAATGCCCTTGCGTTGAAATTGGTTTTCCTTGAAGAAACTATCTATTGTCAACAAATCGTTGATGAGTAGTGAGTTAGAAATGAGTACCTCATGATTTTCATTTTTGATAAAATGACACAATAACTCCATTAATTCTACTGTACTAAACTCCGCGTAAGACAACGATTCCCAAAAACAATGGACCCATAAAGGCGGTCCAGTGTGTGAGTGTGTAAAATGATTATAGTTTCTGATCAATTACAGGAATCACGTGATTTATTTTAATCCATAGTCTCTAAAAGCAAGGTTTGGGAGCATAAATCTATTCATATAAATAGATGGCTGAATTTTTCTTCGTTGTACGAGAGTTATATTTATAACTCCTATCAGTTTGTGCTTCAGATATCAATAAGAAATGAATAAATACCCCAATAGGAGTTTATTTGAAGTACACTATCAATCAAAACGTTTTGGACACTCCCGCAAATGAGGATATCTGATATTCTGATCTACGTCTCTCCTCTAAAATATGGTGTAGCAAACAGCATTGGTATTAGTCAAATGCAATATTCCACGAAATTTAAAGCTTTCTGAAGGGCGAGAAGTTGTCGAGAAGGACGTAATAGTCGCATGTCGTATAAATGTCTGATCCTAAGGGGCAAATCTAGTGAGTTTAAAATTCCAGAATCGACAGTGACTTTTGTGATTAAAAAGTGGAAGGTGAGGGGAGATAGTCAAAACATAATTCGTCTTTTCAGACCCACGAAACTAAAAGAAAGAGACAAATGAGTGTTGTCCAAAGAAATTTGGAAAACAAGCACCAAACCGATGTCCTACATAATCCAAAAATTCTTACAAGCATTAATTACAGTGGTTTTGGTAAATACCATCAGCAAAGAAGGCCGGTTACCTGGTTACCATTTTCATTCGGCTTCCCAGGAATCTTTGATTACAAAATAGAACGGCACTGCTTGGTTAAGGTGGTGCAAGGCACTTCGAAATTGGACCAAAGATGAGTGGAAACAGGTTCGCTGGAGTGATGAATCGAGTTTCAATATGTACCAGTGGGATGACAGCGTTTGGGTTTGGGGTATATCTAGAGAACGCCTTTTGTCAGATTGAATTGCGCTAACAGTAAAGTTTGATGGAGGTGGAATAATGGTCTGGGAATGTTTCTCGTGGTATGGACTAGGCCCCTTGATTCCCGATTCATGGTAAGCTCAACACCGACTCCTACTCTACTATTCTAGACATCTTTGTGCTTCCTAGATTGTAGCAATTTTACTGGTTGGATCATTCCAGGATGACAACGCCACTTGTCATGTTGCGAGGTCCATCATGGACCGGTATGGGCGAACCTACTGCCCTAGCCTGCCTAGAATCCTGACTTAAATCATATAGAAAACTTTTGGAGTGATTTGGATCGTCTAATGTATCCGTGTCCACATCAAGTCAGCCGTCCAAAATTGGTGAAAGAACATAAATGACTTCTCCAAGCTGAGGGGAAGAAAATACCTAACACTTGCGAAAAGTATGCCTCGGAGGGTTAAGACTGTAAATTACCTCAGGTGGTGGTTCTACGTGCAATTGAATATGAATACATTTTGTTTATCTGTTGTATCATAGGTGTCCAAGTACTTGTTGGTAGGTATATTGTATCATGTAATTATACAATTAATAAAATTGAACTACAGGGTGTCTACAAATTAGTTGGACAATTTCGTAAGTTAAAAGCTTCCAACATATTACATAAAAGTAACCCATTTAAAATAAGACTAGTAGTAAAAAAATTAAGTTTATTCCTTGTTTACGTTGTATGGCATAACTGACGTTTTTGTTTTAGCGAACAGTAATCATTCTTTGTTCGGCATTACGATGATGGAGACGGGCAATGGTGCTGAAAAAGCAAAATGCTGTCTTTGGTTTCATGAAAATCCTTCTGCTGTGCAAGTGTAACGACTTTTTGTTCGAGAATGCAAGAAAAAAATACAAAAAAAAATGAGACGCTATTGCTGTATGGTATTGTGAATCTGTACTGCAATTAATTTAATCGACGGCAACAGGCACGAAAATCTGTGACAAGAATTGATCTACCTATTTTACTTTTGCAGATTAAATAAAGGAAACCACATCGAACATTCGTGATAATGGTAAACAATTTTTCGGTTTTCAACAATACGAATTTTAATTTTTTCCCTGTAAATTACATGCAATTAATCTATTTTTGTCCAGCTAATTAGTAGACACCGTGTATAGTTTCGGAAGTAATCGGTTTCACAAAGTCTGAATAAATTTATTATTACCTGCAATTCCTTAATTGTCTTCTTTTCTTCCTATGTTAGTTCTTTCTGCAATAATAGAGTTCCAGTTATATGATACGTGATTTTATATGTGGTGTATATTAATTAACTTCTAAGGTACAATTTCTGTAGTGCGGCACGAGTAAAAAGAGAAGGAAAGAACACAAGCGGGGTGAAGAAGGCTGTTAATCGCGCCAAATAAAACTTTTTGTTTTGATAGTTTTCGTAGATTTTTGTGAAGAAACTCTAATTCATGTAATTAATCTTCCTTACGTTGTAATTTACAAATGATTTAGAAGTTGCACTTTAATTCTATACAAAAATTAAAGGAAATTTCTTAAAAATAACAGAAATATTTTAAATAATTCAAAAATACATTTGCAATTGCCAATCTTGTGCTTAAATTCAATTTTGTCCCTTTGACTTTGACGTTTTGTTTCTTTATAGATATATGAAAAACTTGGATCCTCACTTAGACTATTTCTTTAAAACCATGGGAATTGTCATACGACTGCTTTGTTTTATTAGAAAGAAGTCGAAAATTACCTTCGGTACTCTTAAAATGACAGCTTATCACTACGAACTTTGTGATATTTAGCAACTAATTAAATATAAAACTTAAAGTTTATGTATAGCCAAAAACAAAAGACTCCGTAATCATTGTTTTTTCATAAGATGTAAGGTTTTTTATTTCTCTTTTCATTGTGTTTGATTTGATAAAAGTCCTGATAAAAACATTTTATTAATAAATTTTTTTCATGTAATGCACTCTCGTTGTCTTTTCGTATTTTGCTTATTAAACTCATAATTTGTATATATTTTTTTCTATGCTAATATTTACGCCGAACTAGACCACGTTATAGGAACTGAAAGTAATATAAATAGGTAGATAACTCTAAAACACATAAATAAAATTAAGGTTATATCTGAGGTGTTCTTACATTTAGTTTCTTTAGAGCAGTAGCAACACAGGAAGCAAACTAAAAATGAAAAAAAAAATTATTATTAGTGGCATTTATCCAAACAATTGAAGGAAAAAGCTACAGAAATATCTATGCTTCATTATTTAAATCTTATGAAGTAATTATATATAAACTCACATAGAGAACCTATATTTTTCAAAATAAATAAATAAGAAGAAAAAGGAAATATACAATCTATGAACCATTAAATTTATCCTGCCCTGTTTTTTAAATGATAAAAGAATCTCAGTATTGTGGTTTATTCTGAATTACGCGACAGCGAAAATGCAACCCCAAGAAAAAAACAGTAAATAAGGCAAACAAACAGAGCGAGAGAGCAGCGAACAGTAAAAGTTCTTTTTTTTATTTTGAAATGATATTCCTAATAAATATCGGTAGCAATCTTTGCCCATTAATTTGTAGGATCAAAGTGTACTGTTCTTTACAAAGTAACATATCTAGTAAAGAGTCAACGCGAACACAGAGGGAGACCTGAAAGATGGTTCTTCATTCCCCGTCAGCTGTATGCCACATTTCGTCTTCAAAACGCGGCAGTATCATATCATGCATATGGCATCCAATCGCGACCCAGACGCATACGATAGGCGAAAGATCAAGGAAGAATGGTGGTCACTTAAACATCTGTACCTCTTTCTCAATATAAAGTAATAAGCGTGCAGTGTGCCATCGAGCGTTATTCTGCTAGTAAAGAGCGTTGAATAACCCGAGAGAAACGAAGCATCATCAGCACATCATCTACGTATCGTATGGCTATCATAATACTCTGAATATGAATCACAGGGGATCTACTATAACACGCACTGGTGCTTCATCTGTGTGTGTGTCTGTGTGTGTGCACATATAGTACCATTCCCCCGTTCAAGTCGCCCAACACCACAGCAGAAATCGTCTATTCTTTGGGGATCTTTGTAGAGTTAAAGAATTCCATGAAGACAAACCACTTGCCCTTTATGCACGGTTCATTCGGAACGATATTGGACAATGTTTCTAAAACTGTGGGGCACGCCTACCCCCTAAGCAGCCGTGATGGCTGTACGAAGGGTGCGCGAGCACATTAAAAAGTCGTAAACAAAAGATTATTTAAAGAAATTTGTGAATTTACTGAAAGTAGACACACACAAAATACATTCCGACAAAATTAAAAAATAAAATACACATCAACACTGGTATAATAAACTTATAAATGTATCAGTACTACACACCATGCATTTCATAATTAATTTAACAAATTACTATAAGAACAAATTTAATAGTTACCAATGATCCCAAAGTTTGTTATGTATAAAATTATATACAAAATTAACACTTAGCTTGATAACTTGTACGGTTTATAATTAATTTCTCAACTGCTGATAAAAAATTACCCAATTCGTTTCTCAATGCCACCGTTTTCCACGTAGGCACGCGTATGTGATGTATTGGGGGGAGGGGGAAGGAAAGGAATAAAAATAAGCAAATCCTCTGAAATAAATAAATCCTTTATAAACTCTTTGAAAGTCCTTTTATTGCATTCCAAAACCTTTGGAATAATTTTATGGATAGCAGTGCACAGAAAAGATAGTACTTCAGAAAAAACTTATATATGCGTCCGAGACAATTAACGCTTTGGGTGAGCGAGACGTTTATATACGTCAGTGGTACTGACGAGGTTAAAGTCATATTGCACTTTAGTGAGTATTATAGAATTCAATATACTGATATTGTAATGAAGGGGGGAGGCGATGAAAATTATAAGTGAATATTGGGTCGCAGATATTGAAAGTTTAGAAGCACTGATATAGGAACTCTTAGGTATTCTGAACATACTGTAAAATCGCGATAAAAGTGGCTAATGTTTCCACTACAACTGGTAGGTGAATGTTTGTGCCAATGCATCTAGAGTAATTGTCCGCAACCTTTTTATCGCTGCGGACCGGTCAACGTTTGATAATTTTGCCGCGGCCCACTGAGGGTGGGACACGATGATTGTTTATATTTTAGATTGTTTTGATTTATAAAATTTTAATTTTGCTACATTTAAATATACCTTCAGAATCAAATATAGTTACACCAAAAATAAATAAAAGTGATTTAACGTGGAATATAAAGTAAAGCAAATCCGAGAGAAACGCACCACTTAAAATAAAAGGGCAATAGTTTAATGTTCTTTAGGCGGCCTGACACCATTTGATCCCCGGACCAGGGGTTGCGGATCACTGATTTAGTACTGAAATCACTCTAGCTGCACTGGCACGACACGTTGTTTCAAACATCTTTGGTGCAGTGTGTATGAACCTGTCCTCAGCTCAATCCTCATGCCTCTGGTAAAATTCCTACCGTTACACGTATCCTCTGAGACAAGTTATAAATTTCTACAAAGATTTCCTAAGCAAAAATCATGGAATTTGCGCATAGCAGTTTTTTGTTAATTATCCCGCTCAATATGTGCCGAAAAATTGCACATTTCAAAAAACTTTCATTACTAGGTATTACTTTGAACTTTTCATTATTTTCTGATCACCCCTTCATACAGTTGCATTTTGAGTATCATGTAGCATATTTAAATTTTGTAAGAAATAGTTTAAAGAAAAAAAGAATATTTATTTTCTTACTTCTGCTGGATATTTAACAGCAAGGACAATTTGTACTTGTACAACTATATTCTGTAATGAAAAGCAAAGAGATATATTTCATGCAATATACTTATTTGTAATTTATAGATTATCAAGATAAAATATACATTTTATGTGTATCTTTGAAAGTATTTACTTTTCTATGTACTTTTGTGAAAATATGTAGATGCATTTTAGGCTTCTACTTTTATCGTTATTACTTAATATTATTTTTAAATTAAAATTTTGTTTTTTAAAAATTAAATAAACTTTAAATAAATCAAAATTAAGCACATATTTAATGGTGATAAAAGAAAAGTATAAATAATTAAAAGTATAAATTGCTGAAAAATGTCAATATATATCCATTCCCCCTTTCCCTATTTTCTGTTCCCAATATCTTCCCCAATGTATTTCTATTTCAAAATATATCGGAAAAAAATGTTTTTCATTTATGTTTTTTCCATTGTTTTGTTACAAAGGTTTCAAGCACGAAATTACACACTATTCAAAGACAATACTTTAAATCATAAGAACATATAATGCAAAAAAATGTGACATAAATATTTTTGACGAAATGACACTCACGAGATCCTACCCACATATAGACATATCAAGAAGATGAAGTCAGAGAGTCGAATTGGCATACGACAAGCATTGATGGATCTCAAAGCGACTCATTCCCTGATACAATCATATATAGGTCTACCAGATGGACCATTTTTATATGGCTTGCGGAATGGAATCTGCTGTCCAAGCTCTCTTTTCGTGTACCAACATTAACACCCAAACATCGATGACTTCGTTTACGGTTTTGCCAGGCCATCGCGACGTGAAGTGCTCCAGATTGGCAAACCCTGGTGCTCCAAGATTAATCACGCCTTATCTGACGGACAGAGATGATAACCGCTTGCGAGTGGGGAGGAGCCCTGTTGAACGGTGCCATTTCCCCCAACGCTGTCGTGCGATAGCTGTTAGCATAGCAAACTTATTGGTTAAAGGGGTTTTAGTTTATGATAATTAGTCCCCCTTATTTACGGTACAGGAAACCATAATGGGCCAATGCTATGTTGATGGCCTTCTTTGAGCCATTAGAGAATTTTTCTAAATGTTTGCCAACGGGAAGCTTTTCAGTTAAACAATGCTCTTCTGTATGTGACTCAAGTAACTCAAGACTAAATGGGTCATGTGTACAGACAATTCCTTGCCTTTCCCACAATCCACAATTCTTCTCTATACAGCATTTTTGGAACCAGACAAACGCCAGATCCCACTGTGTGTCACTCCTCACTGGATTTTGAGGTGGCTGTTGAAGATTTGTTGGCCCATCTGCCTCAGAACAAAAAGCGGCGTCTAATTCCAAACCGCTTGTAGAGTGGAGTACAGCATTAGACAGGCTAACACACTGCAGAAGTTTCGCTGTGTTTGTCAAATTTTGCACACTGTATTCTTTTAATTGTCTTGGTTTGGGGTTCTGGCGAATGTCTCATCTGCATCATTACGTGTATTAAATTTCATTTCAGTCGAAAGCTTTCTCCTTCGTGTATTATTTTCAATGTTTCTGAGTATAAGTTTACATACCTAACAGAGGTACAGCATCCGATAGTCTTTTACTGGTAAAAGACCTCAAAATGTAGTCATATGCTACCTAACCTCATAAACACTCAATACCGCAGTACAGTTCTCACCGAGATAGCTGTCGTACTTCCTATATAGAGACTATTGCAATTAATTGACGCAAACTTGCTCGACTGGTAACACTAGCTACTCTATGCTGATTTTTCTCTTCTTACGGTCATTCAGGTATCCGACTACGTTCGTAACCGTGATTTTACAAAAACTTTTAAATGGATAATATTTATGATATTTAATGTCACTTAGATTATAAAGTGTATATAAAATTGTTTTAAGAATATTATTACAAAAAAAAATTATTTAAGTACAATATTTTGACAAAAAATGAACATAGAATGACCCGTTTTCAAAATATTCTCCTTTTGTGAAAAATGCTTCTATTATAATAATATTTCGCCTGTATATAACTCAAACCTCTGTACAGAGGCTCAACTAGAATTTTTAAATATATAACTTAGAAGTGGGTTTATCCATGTTTTACGACAACAGAGGGGAGAAATTTTAAGAAAAAAACGCCGGTAATTATTTCAATTGTTGTAACTCTAAAAATAATATTAATTTTTCAAAATTCATAATTGTGCATCTGTACAGAGGTCTGAGCTATATACAGGCAAAATATTATTATAATAGAAGCATTTTTCACAAATGGAGAACATTTTGAAAAAAGATTCTTCTTAGTTAATTTTTTGCCGAAATATTGTATTTAAATATTTTTTTTTGTCAAAATGTCCTTAAAACAATTCTATACTTGTATTCTAATCTAAGTGATACTATATATCATGAAAATTATCCAATCTTTTGCTTTTTTATAAAATCCCGGTTCCGAACGTAGTCGGATACCTTAAGAATATGCGGTCAATTACCGCGCTGTGCATTGTGAGAGAAACGGACTGAAAATATATATTTGTGGTCCATTCTTGATTCTATGAAAGGTAGACTTTGAATTAATTACAAATTTAAATCAAATGAAATGCACATATGTCTAATTTCAATAGTATTACGTTTTAAAAGTATGTTAATTAGAGCAATGCTGTCGTAAATAAAGTCAGAAAACTTAATTAATGTCAATAGCACGTAACAGAAGTTAGAATTTATTCCTTTATTGGACACATTAACTGTTGTTCATGTGATAAGTGAAAAAATAAAAGATCAAAAACTATTTTCATTCGAAATATTGATCTTATTTTTTTAACAAAATTTAAATAAATATTTTTAGATTAAAATTCTTATAATTTATTTTATATATATATATATATATATATATATATATATCTTATAGTTTCAATTAAATTATTCTTATAATTTTAATCAGGGTATATATTTTTTTTCTCTAAAAAATTTTACAAATTACCATCACATCAGAATTAAGATGAAAAACCCTTCAACGATTGCGTTTTTACGATATACTTTGTAAAAACATTCTAATGTCTTTTATATTATTGTTTCGATAATATACAACTAAGTATAATAAGCCATAATTTCTTCTATATTCGTTTGAAAGGCACATGATACACAAATATTAGCTAAAACAACGGTAGAAATGATTTTACTATAGATTATATATTTGGTTTTAAACATATCGTATCGTATGTTCTTTTCGTTTCAAATTTGTTAACAGTAATTTGCACCTTCTACAATATAATTTTTCATATATCTTTTCATATCTCCTATTTTTAATTATTACAATTTTCAATTTTGTTATCCGAAACATGCATAAAATCATAAATTATTTCATCTTGTTAGTTTTTAGAAGGGGAGAGAATTATATCGATTTATAATTCAGTATTAAAGAGTTGTTTTCATTCTGTTATATATATATTTTTAACTATCCCTTTATTAAGAGTGTTTAAAATTAATAATTAGCCATCTTCTGAAAAATATACAATAAAAATAATATGTGAACAAATAATGGCGTCTATTTGAGAAATACTATTTTATGTTACGTTTTTCATTTTTCTAGAATAATCTTGCAAAAATTTATTGTTTTAGCAACGGCATCTTTAGAAGGTAGTAAAAGTTTCACCTGAACTTTTTAGAAACTTAATAATTAAGTTCAAGTTTTATGATAAATGTTAGGATAGTAATGCTATAAATAACAACTCTATTCTGGGGCGTATAAATTAAATAATATTAAAATATTTTTCAAAAAACATTTAGCTATTTTTACTTACTTTCTTCTCGCATTGAACATTAAGATCTGAAAGATTTTCTTTATCCTTTGATTCCATGCACTTAAGGTGGGCGTCTTTAAACTAATTATAAAAAAAGAAGAAAAAATTTTTAAAAGAGTAAATATTTTTAATTTTTACACAGAAAAAACTTATTAAATTAAAATTAAATACCTTGTTTTATAAAATTTCTCAATATCTAACCTTAAACAAATCCTTCAAAACAAATTCCATCGTTTATTATATAAATTATTTTGAAATTTCCACACATATGCAAAGAAATTTTTTAGTTATGTCAACCTATCCATTCAGTTCATTTCATGTTAACTTACTTCTCCAAATCCAACATGTAACATTTATTGAATGGAAGACCAGGATCTTGCAAAGGAATTAAGGTACTCGACTACGTTTGGAACCATGATTTTAAAAAAGCATATAAATGGATAATTCTCATGATATGTAGTGTCACTCAGATTAGAATACATGCATAAAATTGTTTTAAAGACATTTTGACAAAAAAAAAATTAAAATATAATATTTTGGCAAAAAATTAACTTAGAATAATCTTTTTTCCAAATGTTCTCCTTTTGTGAAAAATGGTTCTATTATAATAATATTTTGCTGTATATAGCTCAGACCTCTCTACATAGGCTCAACTAGAACTTTTGAAAAATTCACATTATTTTCAGAGTTACCATGAATTGAAATAATTATTCGCGTTTTTTTCTTAAAATTGCTCCCCTCTATTGTCGTAAAATATGCATAAACCCACTTCTAAGTTATATATTTTTAAAATTCTAGTTGAGCCTCTGAACAGAGGTCTGAGTTATATACAGGCAAAATATTATTCTAATAAAAGCATTTTTCACAAAAGGAGAACATTTGGAAAAAAGATTATTCTAAGTTAATTTTTTGCCAAAATATTGTATTTAAATAAACTTTTTTTTCAACATGTCCTTAAAAGAATTTTTATGCATATATTCTAATCTAAGTGACACTAAATATCATAAAAATTATCCATTTATGCACTTTTGAAGATCACGGTTCTGAACGTAGTCGGATACCTTAAGGCAATTGCACATTAGAATTTTTTACATAGTGTATAACCCATTTTAGTCAAAATTGGCTAAAAAAAACTTCCTTGAAATCAACCAACTCTTCTAAAAGTACACAATTTATTTTTAAATGTACATGTATATATTTATATATATTTTTTATTTTTTTTCATAAAAACACACAATAAGTTTTCAAAAGAAATTCTTATTAAAAAAAAATTGTGTCCGAACGTAGGCAGTCTCTTAAAACTACACTAATGTGCAAAAAATTTTTTTTAATTTTTTGGCGGATTCTTAAAAACTAATTATTTTTCCAAAGGATGACTCTTTTTTTATACAGACTGAGAAAACTGATACGACAGATACTCAGTTATGTTTTAGTTCTACTCATGTTTCTGAAGGCTTTCGATTATAAGTAAAAATTAGTAAACAATGAAGCACAATAAAATTAAAAAATGATAAAATTTTGATAAAAAAATTTTGTTATTAGAGCAGTCGGGTGTTCGGAGGCAGAAAAATTTCGAGTGGAAGCAACAAGTGGCTCAATGTGTATCAAAATAGAGTTTACATGTTGTGGGACTAGTACCAGGAAACGGGAAAATATTTTTAAAGATCAGATTCAGGGCACCCAAGACCCTTTATAAGACAAGATTACCACTATTTGGTTCTAACTGCATGGGATAGCAAAGGGATCTCTCCAGGAAATACATGGTCTGCGTTCCAGTCAATCAAGTCACAGAAGATGTCATTGACTACAGACAGCATCATCCTTGGATACTGGAGCAGAGGTTGTATTTTCCTTTCACTGATGAGTCGAAATTAATTCTGGACACTGATTCTCGATAATTTTGCAAATGAAAAGTACCAGATACCCAGTGTCCCTCTAACATAGGGACAGTGATTGAGTGAATATTAAAGTCGCACTGTTCAGCTACACAAGGGCTTTTGGCGAAGAACCTCGTAATTTTGAACCATGGTCAAGTGATGAGGACGATACCTGAACTGGCATCCCCTCTCCTAACTACCACACCAACAGGAGGACTTTTGAGCTCTCAACATATTTAACGTGCATCGCTCCCGTACACGGCGGGTTTTTAGTGGTACTGGTCTCGAACTCTAGCATAAGGGAAGTGGACCGTTATGGAAAGGGTGCTGTTGTAGTCTAAGCTGAATTGATGTTGGACGGGGGCACAGGCCTGCATCAATTTCATGGATATAAACACTGTATCACACAGTTGGTCTAACTTTCTTTAACAAATAATTCGAGATTATATCTGAACACTGATTCCAGCGACGGGTGAGATTCCCGAGCTAAATACATGCATCCTAATTAGATATTTTGACCCATCCATTGTAGATATTTAAACAATTGATTAGAAATGGTCCATTTGAAGGTTCGTAATACTTTATTTCTCGAAATTTTTTTACATTTGTAAAATATCCTTGCAAATGTTCATATTTTATGCATATATAAGATAAAAAGGATGATAATTTATGTAGAAATTTATTTAAAAACATGTATGTACAAAAAAATGAAACACGCTTTTATAAATATGCAAATGGCTGTTATGAAATACTTATCTGCTTTCATACATAAGTATAAAAAGAACCCAGAAATTTAGAGTTACAGATAGATTCATCGAATAAAATATTAAATAATTTTCTAAACTTACTGCTCTTTAGTATTTATTGTGCTTTATATTAAAGATTATTTTAAGTTAATAATTTTGCTTTCTTTTAAAAAATTGTCTTTAACTAGTTCATGCAAAAAAATATAACTAATCAATAAAATACTCTAAGGACAAAAATATAATTTACACTGGCCTCCAAAAGTTAAGGAACAATCGGTTTTTTTCTCCTCATTTGCAAATGAATGAATGTAGAAACACAAAATCTGGATGGCATGTGCACAAAACAGTTATGTATTGACTGCAAGATAGAAGTTTACATAACAAAAATTCAAAAATGATTTTCAACAAAAAAAAAGGCAATCTCGCTGGAAAAGCCCATTCTTGGAAAAAATAATAATCATAGTTTTATGTGGTAAAATGTCATAGAAACATAACAAAAATGGGCTTTAATAAGGAATATGTCCACCCCTAGCTTGAATGCATTGGCGGCATCGAATTTCCATGCTGTCAATTAAGTTGTCGGTTACCAAAATGGGAAGCGAAGACCAGATACGGAGTAAGCTTTGTTTCAGCTCTCTTAAAGACCTTGGAAGAGGACTTAAAGCAGCAACCTGTCTACCAAGATAGTCCCAAAAATGCTCTATCGGGTTTTAGTCTGGAGATCGAGCTGGGCATTCTATTCGCTCCAAACCCTCAAGATATTCATCAACAATTACAGCTCGGTGAGGTCGTGCATTATCATCCATCAGAATGAAGTCATTGCCAATTGCAACGGCATATGGGTGGACATATGGATCAAGGATCTCATCCCGATATCTCACACCAGTCAGAGTTCCTCCCCAGAACACATACAGGTCAGTGGGACCACCGAGTGAGATCCCTGCCCAAACCATTTTTCCACCACCTCGGTAACTGTGTTTTTCAACAGTGTTAGATTCATGATATCTGGTGCTTTGTTCCCTCCAGATGAGCAGACGTCCTGAATCACTCTTCAGTGTGAATCTGGACTCCTCTGTAAAGAGTACAGAAGCTCCTCTCTGTCTGGTCTAGGAAACGAGTTCTCTACCCAAGATAAGCGGACCCTTCTCTGTCGTCTGTGTGTGTGTGTTGAGGGATACACACTCAACTGGTCACCTTGCATAGAGACCTGAATTGTGAAGATGCCTTCGCACCATAAAAGCGGATATTCTTCCTAATTCTACATAATGGTCTGCAACAAGTTTCACCACAGAAATCCTTCTTCTCCTTCGGTCCGAAAAAGCGATAAAACGATCCCCTGCAGATGTTGTAGCTCATGGTTGGCCTGGAACATGTCTTCTGGACACAGATGCTTCGGTTTGATATTGATTCCAGAGACGATGGACCACACTACGAGACACGTTAAGGCCTCCTAGCAGCATCAGCCTGTGACAACCCCATTTCCATCCATCCAACCGCCCTCCACCTTAACATATGGCCTCTCTCAGACATTGCGAGCCCCCACTGCCTATTCTCAACAAATCTGATAACAAAAGTTGTAAATCTCAAAAAAAGTTACACGCTTAATTACGAAAGCCTGATATAAACATATTTTTCTCTCATTCATATATATATATATATTCTTTCCTATTAAAAAAAAGGTTGTAGCTATTGTTTTTACATAAATTTGTATAAAATTCGTTTTTATCATTTATATGAACTATAAGGCTCATTGTTACTGTATTTTTTTTTTACAGTGAGCTTCGAAAAACATGTTGTTCCTTAACTTTTGGAGGTCAATGTATTTGCTATAAATTCGAATTTTTTAAATTCAAATTTATAATTTGAAAGCTTAAATCTTACCTTTGGTGGTGCTTTATCGTCTATACCCTCCATTTCTTTCATTAGAGATTCTGAAGGAAAGAAAACATATTGAAAAAGTTATTGTATAAATATGTTCATGATGAAATTTTTCAAGAATATTTTACAATGCTTATATATATATATATATATATATATGTATAGTGAATTTCAGCTAAACAAAACCTTAAGAAAGATGAAATATTTTGATAAAAATGAGTAATTGATAGAATTTATTTTTAAATGTTATATTTGGAAATCAGGAATTTAAGTAAAAAATGTCTCATCTCATAATCACAAGTGAATGTTTTGAGATGCATGAAGTAATCGGGAATAAATCTTTTTTCTCTCACAGCCACTTGCATTCCATAGGTATTCACTGCTTTGAGAAATATGCATTAGATTTCTAGCAAATCGATTCAGTTGCATTGGATATCAATGAAAAGCTGTTTTATGCAGGGAGATAATGTAAGATATTCTCTTTCCAAAACTGCCATTTAAATAAATATATAATATATATATATATATATATATATATATATATATATATATATATATATATAATTGTTTTAAAATTGTTATTATTTACTATTTTAAAATATTAAAAGAAACCAACTTTTTTTCGCATTTTGTTAAAAAAAAAACTTGTTTATGAAAATGGTTAGGGAAATTACAATATGCATTCTCATCCAGCCAATGCTAAAAATCATGAATTAACAGAAACAAAACAGTTGTGGAAAATGTAGTAGGAAATGTAAAGTTTGAATTTAAATTAAATTATGTAATATATGTGTAAATATGAACTATATATGTTCTTTGAAATCATTTTTAAAATATCTATTAACATTGGAAATTATTCTCTTTTTCATACTATTATCTTCTACTTTGATTTAATAATTTGTATAACTCTGATATTTACTGATATTTATTCATTTGGTAGTACGAGTTTTGTTACAAAGGTTTTGTTCTTAGTTGATTTAAATAATACGTGCACGAAGAATATATATGTTATTAAAAGATATACTCAATCCACCTCAGTTTACTGTGATGCACCCCTTTCTTTCGTTATACAAAAGAGAACCATTAAAGAAAAGTTTAATTAATAAATTAAAGCAATATGTAAAGCATTAACAAATGAAACTTACCATTACAAAACACTTTCTTTTCTATCCCACTATCTGAAGAGACAACTAAAAAGATCGACAGCAAGATGAAAAATATTCTCCTCATGTTGGACGCGTATCTTTCGCATGAGAAAGGAAGGTCTAAGAGTAGAAAGAGATATCTCAACTTATATACACATTAAGTTAAGTAACTTTACATCAGGTTCTAAATAAAATCCTATAAAATATGCTGTAAAAACACTTTTCTGAGGAATGAATTGCACCAACTATAGAATAAGAAAAGAAAACATGCAAATACGCATTCGTTTGTGTAAAATAATTATTTGGATTACTTCACCATCTAATGAAATGCGATTGAAATATATTGCGAAAATATAGCAACAAATATATCTCAGGAAGCCAGATCAATTTCAGCTTTTTTGAAAGTTCTGAATTTCGACATATTTCTTCGATTTTGATTGAAACGTTTGCTTATTATATGGAAAAGTCAGAGATTTGAAACTGAAATGTTTTGTATTGTTCTATCCTTCGCATTCGAAATGATGTAATTCGTTCAATTTAGGCTTAATTCTGTTTATGAGTATTTTTAATTATGGACAAGACAATTAAGTTGCTTTCATTTAATATTACTTTGAAGCATTTCTCTTAAAATTTTGTTTATTAAGTGATTGTTAATTATTATCGCACTTATAAGCAATACAAGGTCTATTGACAACATCTGATTTTACACCCTATTCCTAGACCGGTTTCACACGAGGCAACTTTTTTCCAGTCAACTTATTTTCTGTCATCTCTCCTCTAGTGTAAAGAGGTGAGAGAATTTCTTTCACACGTGGCGACACGTGGAAAGGGAGTACCGTAAGAAAAAGTCTAGTGCAATGAAAAGTTTTCTTCATTTTCAGTATACAAGTGTGACGTATAAAAAAAGCGTAACTTCCGCAATATTCTTTAAGTTGAATCAACTAGTAGGGGAACAGAATGATATTTTTAAGTGCTGAAGGGACTGGCACAGCACTGAGTACCAGTTGACTAAGTGTAAAGGGACCCAGGCGATTTCTATTCTAAATGAGCTCCCGAATGTCCACTCCAATTGTCAGATGAGCCACAAGTTGATTCGTACGAAAGGGTGCTTATTGTGTCTAAACCTGAGATCAGAGAACCTCCCACCTCTCTTTGTCTTCCACCAACCACACAAGAAGACTTGCGGCTCGACAAATATTATGATTGCCGTCATGCCAGACCAGGCACTATACATGTACAAACATCCATGTCTCCCTCGGGTATCGAACTCGGGGTCTACAGCCCAGAAGTCAGTGGATAAATTCTAAGAAACTCGTCTAATTTCAATATAAACATCAATATTCTCCATCAAAATTTATCAAAAAGGTGTAATCATAGTAAAAAGATTCACGGAAGAAAATATAGAATCCAAGCTGAAACCTTTCCGTTTAGCCAGTTAACGTTCATATACTTAATATTACGATGACCAACTTTAGTGAAAAAGAAAGAAAGGAAAAAACCCCAAATCCGTAATATTACGGGCATACTTTTGTTCGTTGATGGTTTTTATCTTAAGGGGGTAGGGTTCACAAAACAGGATCTGTATATCAGTAATATTAAAAATAGGTATTTTTGAGGAACATTTAAAAACATTCTATCGAGTAAAAATTTCCAATTGTTTTACTGAATATTCTTTGGACCATAATACATACTTTAATCAGAGCTTTTTTGGATAGGATGTCTAGTTATTTTTTTAAAAAATTAGTTTTTGCACAGATCTGGTTTTTTTTTCAAAAACAGTGAAATTTCATTATGCTTAATGCTATAAATTAAGTCAGAATAATTTTTTAAAAAAATCCCTTGATTAAAGTATGTATAAGAGTGTAATTATTAAATACGCAAAATTATAAGCTGTTAAATGCAGTAGTTTAAGAAAAAATGTTCCTTATATAGTAAAAATGTTAGTTTTGAGAAAAATGGATTTTAGTAAAAAAAATTACTTGTAATTAATGCATACCAGTTTCATAGTTTGGAGTTTTTTCTTTCTTCTGCTAAAGCATCATCTTACACATTTCTTATGCCTTTTTTTCACCCTTTGCTTCTTAGAATTTTGTAAAATGTCATAACTTGCTTTCCGTAGTCTCTCCCGATCAGCTGTTTCCATTGCTCGAGCTGTGTAAAAACCTGGAAATATATATTATACCTAATGTTGCAAGAACATGACATTTAGTGATATTACCTTGATTGTAGGGAGGCAATAGATCCCAGTATTTCAGTTTTATTGTGCCCAATTGCACAAAAATGTTTTTCGGTATCCGTGACCATATTATGCAATTTACACTTTCGTTACAGTTTGGCAAAGGAGGTTAGGAGTTCATAATTCCCTTCCTGCATACATTTTCGATGCAATTGATCACTTCTGATGACAAGGTGTTCTTGTGTTTATATACTTCACCTGTCGTAATTGCTCGGTTATATTCACACCAGGTATCTTGTTTGTTGGGCACAGACCATGTTGTGGACGGTCTGTAGATGCTTTTATGAAAATATGTAGCCCAAATGGCTCGCTTCATTGAATTAATAATATCGGTATTGTTTCTGACAGCCAATCCATAATAACGCTGTAATTTATCAATTTCAGCGTCTGTAAGTCTACAGTGATCCTTTAATGTTTTTTGTCACTTAATTTCTTACGTTTCATTTTTAGTTTTAAAGCTTGTAGTCGAGTCCCCATCCGTTTCTCGACATAACCAACACTTCAATACCTGCATCTACATACGGGTGCATCTCGTTAACTGCCTTATACGATGATGAACTTGATGATAGTTTGTAATTGAAGAATTTAACAGCATCCATTACTGGTTTGGTACAAATTAATTAAAAACCTCATTCTCACCAATAAATAATGTACTCTTTCCTGTAGATGAACCCCGCTAGTAAATATAAATCCATACCGAAAATCAATGGACAGAAAAGAACTTAAAACTTGTATAAACATTATTTTTGTAACTTGTATAAATATTATTTAAATATGTATAAATTTATATTTAAAAACTATAAACTCTTAAAATGATCCATTCTTGATAAAAATAAAATTAGTTTGTTTTTATTATTTTCACATTAACTGCTTTATAACATATAACATTAGATGATATGATAAAAACAACACTTCTGAGCTATAAAAAGTATTTTTCATTCTAATATCAGCTCACTCTCTCCTACATATGTAGTATATATACTCACTTCCAAAAGTTAAGCACGAAGATGTAAACTGCACAAAAAGATTAACAAATACTGCTTTGATTGACACAAAATTTGGCAGTAAAGTGTAGCATATATATTTATACAAAAATGAAACAATATTAAATTTTTGTAAGTTATCAGATAATGTCATACTGAGAATTAAACAGAATTATATATATGTATAAAGTGAAAATAAACAGCATAAAATTTTAAAAAAGGACATTAATAGGGTATGTGACCCCCTCCTCATCTGTATGCAAAATTAACACCTTCTGACCATGCTTTCAATTAGGTGGTCAACCACCGAAGAATTAAGTAATCGCCATTCTTCTTGTAGAGCAGTTTCCAGCTTAATAAGAATGGCTGGAGGTGGGAAACGTGAAAATACAGCACGGCCGAGAGCATACCAAAAAGATTTTCGATGGGATTAAGGTCAGTCGAAAATGCTGACTACGCCATACGCAATCCCTTCACTCACCAGGTAGTCATCGACGATATCAGCTCCATGGGGACGTGCGTTATTGTCAATTAAAACAAAAGTAGAGCCAACTACTGCAGCGTACAATCTCACAATGGGTTCTAGGACGTCATCTCGATACCGGACAGCCGTCACAGATCCCCGTTTAAAGATGTGCAGGTCGGTGTGGTATCCTAATGAAACCCCCTGTCCACACCATAATGCTTCCGCCTCTCGAATGTGAATGCGTTGGGGCTGATTGCGTGTTCCTTTGTTTACGTCATATCCTTATACGCTTGTCATCTGGCTCCAGAGCAAATCTTTATTCATTAGTCAACATGTCATTGCCTCAGTCAGACGCAGTAATTACCTTGTTCCCGGTACCACTTTTAATCATGCCCCTCTGATTGGACGGATAGAGGAACACAAACTCGAGGTACCTGGGCATACAGTCCATTCATATGTAATCTTCAGCGTACAGTAGCTGCAGATATAGCCTTACCAATGGACGCTGTAACCATAGATGTCACACATGTGGAGGTCGCTCTGCGATTCCGCTTGGTTACAATAGCAATATATCGATCTTCCGCGGGGGTTGTAACCCTTTGGGGGACCACCTACGGGCCTTCGGACCACCGTCTGTGTGGTTTAGAATTGTTTCCATAAACGCGAAATTTATACAGAATGATGGACGCTGAAGAAAAGAGCAGCATCTGTGATTGACTGTCCTGCTTCAATGCGTCCCACAGTGCGCCAGAACTCAGAATCTTCCATTCATTTTCTAAAAGTCATAGAAACACGTATGTCTTGAAAACAATTTGTACGAAAGTTTTAAATACCTTCTATCAGCACTTACAATCAACTTCTGTAACCCTTCATAAAGCTGACTTTCTTATAAGACTGCCCTTTTTGCATATTTCTTGACATGAAAGTACGATTGGCTGTTACTTAACATATTTGCATATTTCCATCTATTCTTCTAGCAGGCGAATTGCATCCTTCAATTCTGATTGGCTTCCAGAAATTAGCATTTTCCCTTCCATGCTTAACTTTTGGAAGTGAGTGCATTTTATGGTCAAACATGCATTATCATCCAAACTAAAGGTGTATACAAAATTTCAGCTCAATTGGTTAAAGACATCAGCTTCAAAATTGTGTTGCAAGATTCCACCCGGAACAAATTACATTGTAAGTTAAATAAAAGCTTGTGTGTGTGTAATAATAAAAAAGCGCTTCGCGCGCTTCTGTGAATGCGCTAAATCTTTTTAAATTGCGATCGTTCTTTTCTTACCGAAATCAGACAGAAAATAATTGCAGAATCGGAAAGATGATTTATGTCGACACGATAAGGTATAACCTTTTTTTTAAACAAAATAACGATATTTTCCACTGCTTACGATTCTTTCTAAAAATGAGACAATATTGATGCATTTTTATGAGAAGAATTTTTCAATCAATCTGCACGGACTTCTATCATTGAAATGAATCGATATTCTATACTAAAAATTCCATACTTTGGTCTTTCAGAATCAGTGATTTAAAATATAAAATACCGCTCTTTTTTTTCGATTTCAAAATATTCTCAAAAATTCTAATTAAGCATTTTATAACTTCGTCATTTTATAAAAATAATCACATGAAACTTTTTTTTTTCTGTTTGTCAAACTTCATTATCCATGTTCTGACCAAAGATTGAAATAATTGCTAAAAATTACGGATTTTAAAAAAAAAAGTTTTGTGTTTTTCATCTATACCCTTTTTTACAATTACAAAATTCATATATGCAGTTCCTTTTTTTATTTATTTATTTTTGCCTTTTTTAAAAAAAAATTACGATTGTTTATTAACGATGTGAAATTTGGAAAGTAAACTTAAAAATTAAGCCTCAAAAAATTAAAACTTTGAAAAATCGCAAACTACGTTTACTGTCGTTTCGTCTACTGGCATCATTGAGGTAGAAAAACCGGTTTTGAGCTAAACGACTTTCTCCCTCGAGTAATTACTTATACTTTGTTCCACTTTAACTTGGCAGTCCAAATCTCATCAGCAGCTGGGATACACAAGAGGAGGCGAGTAAAAGAAATGCGTGTGAAAAATTTATTTTTGTTTCATTATAGAAACAAAAAGTAATTTTTGGAAAGCATTTGAAAGGAACAATGGAAAGAACCAAATGTTGAAGCGCTTTTATAATTTTGAAAGTTTTTCTTACATGATGAATGCAAATAATGATTTGAAATCCATTTTATTATTTTAAGTTCTAAGAGCATTTATTATATATACAGGGTGGTCCCAAATTCATGTTACAAACTTTAAGGGTAAATGCAGGAAATTGATAACAACCATTTTTGTATAGGCTCAAGAGACGCGGTGAGGCGCAAACAGGTGAAATGAAAAGAGCAAAAAAAATGGAGATATTGGTTGGTTCTATTGCCGGTAGAAGCCAGATGTCTAGCCGCCATTCAACATGATGCATCTCAGTAGGGAAAATGCCATTCACAATTGTTCTGGCGTTCACGATAAGAGACTTTACATATGTCGAAATGCAGACATACATTACATGTACGGCCGTAAATGGTAACGGCAAAAACTGCTGTACGAGTGTATCACACACGTTTCCCTGATCCTCCAGAATTTTTCTGCGGTACATCGTGAACTTCGTGAAGCACGTACGATCCACTTCACCAGGCATGATGCTGGTCAAAAGAGCTGTACGCAGTTCAAGCCTGGATGAAAACATCTTAAACGATGTGGCTGTGAGACTCGAGTCAAGTACAAGAGTTGTTGCTCATTACATAAGTGTGAGTCCTCAGACCGCTTGTAGAGTGTCGAACGAAAATCGCTTACACCTTTTCCTTTTTCAGAAAGTTCAAGCTTTGAATCGGCAGGCTATCTTCTCCGATTGCCAGTGGGAGGTGCAGCAATGTGAGCTGCAGCTAGACTTCATAGTTCATGCGCTGAAATAGCTATGAAGAGTTATTGTAAACATTGCGCTTGTCAACGACGCTTTTAATAAACACTTTGTCTTTTCATTTCGCCTTTATTGTTTGTGTTTTGTGCCTCACCGCTTCACTTTAAACCACATACAATTTATACAAGCCATAGCTGAAGCTATAGCTATAATACGAATCTATTATTATGAAGGAATAGGAAAAACGCGAGCTCTTATTCTGGATGTATGAATAAATTTGAACAATCTTAATCTCAATTATATGTATGGAAATTCATTTTTATCAATTAATATTTGAAGTGTCATTACTGTGTTTGTTGTTGTAGTTTCGTTTATTGTATTGCATTTCTTGGATTTTAGTATTCCTATTGCTTAAATATTTGTACTGTGTGTAATATATCTTTCTAAATGATGTTATGTATTGTTTTGTGTTTGTTGAAAATTGATTAAGTTTGTAAAGAGAGAAAAAACCACGTCATGGCTCCCTTTAAAATTGGGGGAAATTGTAAGGATAATTGAATCAGATTAAAAAAATTAAATTCCCTATCTAGCACTTTTAACTCATCTTTCTCAGTTCACATTTTCAAAGTACCAAATTAATCGCCCATTTATTTCTTCCGAACATACAGGCCTAGCCAATAAACATGTCTAATTCCAGATCATTAGATTTAATAGTGCCCATATGTCAAGACATTAACTTTCAAGTACAATCATCAAAGCCGCGAAACTTACCGCATCTGTGTTTTTTAAGTGAATCCATTTAAAACATCCCGTGGCGTTTTTTTTTTCTCTCTCCGTCAGCGTTAGAGCTTGTACAGATTTCATCGAATAAAAAGACCCCTCTTCTTAAAATTAATTCTTGATTCTGACTTGAAACATGTCATATATATATATATATATACCTAGTTCCAATTTCCAATCGTTAATAAAATGTTTTCTATTCATCCATTCAAAGTACGAATTAACAAATTTTTTTATTACTTATTAATACTCATTAGACACGTACTCAAACGAAAATGTTGTAATTTCTCTTTAGTGGTTGTTCCATATTTAAAATAGAGATATAGTATTACGCCATAAAAGCTTCCTCTTATAAGTATTTTAATTAAATTAATTTCTAAGAGAACTTTTTATAAAATTAAATTAATGTAGGAAATTAATGGTCAATATTTATTGTTTTCAGTTCATTATTTTATATGAGAAATTTTTTGAGAAATGTCTTTCTTTGTTTTTTAAAGATGAAAAATGCATATAAGTACATTTTTCCGAAGAATTTTCTCTGAATTTTTTCCCCCTTTTTTCCAAAATATCGCAAAAACCAGAAAGTCATTCCTTTAGGATGTAACAATTTATATAAATAAAAATTAATAGTTTAAAATTAGAGAGTTACAGAGAAAAAAGGGATGGATTTACTCTATTAAGAAATGCAGAACCTTTTGCCGTCTTAGCAATTTTCCAGCCTTAAGCCAAACATAATCCCCAAATCCATTAGAATCTCCTAGAATTTTCATCATTTATTTAAACTGTAAACCAACAGTGACTAGGATTTAATGATAGTAAGCAAAAGAGAAATTCAATTTTTGTTAGATAACTCGTAACAAATAATATATTTATTTCAAAATTTTAACAGCTTTGTAAAAACTAAATATAAAAAATTAAGTAATAAAGAGAAGTGCAATTTTTTTTTAATTCTGTTGTGTATGCGTGCGTGCGTGCGTGGTGAATATTTCTATATGTACAATGAAAAATTTTGGAAATTATTATTGCCAAAAATACCCTAAAAAATTGGCATGAAAATAGATGACACTTTTATAAAATGCTTTTAAACACTGAAATAAGCCTAATAGTCCTTTTTGAAAGTGATTAATCATTTTCAACTTTTTGTAGAACAAAGTAATCAAAAATACATGATTTTTTTATTCTTTTTCAAATTTTTGATTGCCTCTTAAATGTACAATCATATAAACGCATTAATATTTTGAGTATTTCCTTACAACCCCATGATAATAAAACATTTCGTCAACAACCAGAGTGTTCTGTGACATTTGGCTACGTAGTGTACATTTAAAAATTCATTGAAAATGGAGAATGATAAAGAGCCTTACTGCTGTAAGTTGTAAGGAAATACGTATAAGTAAAAGCTAATATATATAAATTCCTGATAAAAAAAAATTACCAACCATGTAGCAATTACTTCTTAATCAAAATGGTTTATTTGACCTTGTTATTATTTTGATAAAATAAAAATTAAGAAAAATATTGTAAAATGTACCAAAAAAAACGATATAAGGAAAAGAAAACATATATATTCGAGAATAGTATTCTGACTAAAATATTTTCAGTATGTTTTAATATTATACAATCTATTAGGCTGATAATTTTCAAAATGATTTTTGTGACATTTATAAGTAAAGTATTTATTTTTAAAAATACTTTCTTTTATTCATATTAAACTCAATTACCGCTAATATTTTACAATAATGCTACATTTTAATATAAAAGTATAGAGTTGAGAGTAAAAAGAAATTCTAAATTCGTACTTTTACAAAAAATGCATTATAAATAAATGTTATTTCAACAATATTTTCTGTAATTTAACTTTTAAAACGAATTAATGTTCTAGGAATTAAAAATCTTTTTTTTCTCTTTGTTAACAATATTTCTTAAGAAATTATTGAGAAAAGTACTACAAATCTGAAACGAGTGAAGAAATGTTTAAGGAGAAATAAGAATACCTTCAAGAAAAATAATTGATCAAACTGATTTCTACTAAAGTATTGCAATTATTTCTTAATGGAAAACAAATTTATCAGGAAATAATAATTAAAAGTTTTGGAATCAATTCCATTCAACTGGATATTTTGTGTTCCACGAACTAATTTCAATATACTGACACATTTTTTAATCAATTTTAAAACTGTATTCTATTTTTTGAATAACTTTATAATATGCTATTGAAATTCGTTTATATCTGTTGTATTAAAAAAAAAAAAAGCGTATATCTATCATTTTCAAATACTTTTTATTTTTCTCTTACAACGAATAATTAGAATTATAAATTGAAATTTAGTAAAAAATAATACGATTACTTCATTACTTAAGAATTAGCTTTCAGAGATAGCTTATTTTCAGTTCTGTCACGATAGCATGACCACACGCGCATTGCTTATACCTGCCATGTGATTCACGACGCCCGATTTACTGTTTTTCTTCAAATTACTACACACTATCAATCATTAAGTATTCGGACACTCAATCAAATGAGGATAGCTGCTGTTGTGTTCTACGTCACGCCTTCTGTACTTCAATATTGTATAGCAGTTTGATAATTACTAGTGACCTCATGGACTTGTCACACACAAAATTATGTGCAAAATTCAATACTTGTCTGGGTAATTTGTTCAGTTTATAGTTAAAATCATATTAAAAAGCCTTTAGCATCAAAGTACATTATTATTGAATTCAATACCTTATTATTGTATGGAGGGAAGCACCATGAAAATCATGATTGAAAATTGGGTCGCATACATTGAAAGTTTGAGCAGTACTGTCATATAGGAAACAGCATTGTCATCAGTCTAACTTAAGATGCAACAAAAATAAAAACTGTTTGTCTTCGAGAAGGGTGTATTAGTCGAATGTCATAGAAATGGTCGATCCTTTGATAGACATATCTAGTGAGCTAAACATTGCAAAATCGACAATGGCTTTTATGATCAAAAAAAGTGGAATGTGAGTGGTGATTGTCGTAATGTGCTTCGACAAGGCAGGCCGCCAAAACTAAGAGATAGAGACCCACAAATGATGTTCAAAGAAATTGAAACACCACTTCAAACCAATGACTCATATTCTCCAGGAGTTCTAACAATCATCTGGGACTGTTGTTTCTGATAAGAACCATTCGTAAAAAAAAAAGCACATTTACTGGGTTTCCATGGTCGTGCTGCGACCCATAAGCCCTTGGTTGCAAAATTCAACCACTCTGTTTGATTGAGGTGGTGCTGGCACTTAAAGATTGGACCGTGTATGAGAAGTGGTAAAAGATTCTCTAAAGTGATGAAGTAAGGTTCAATCTCAGCCAGTCGAATGGCAGAATCTAGGTTTGTCGTATGCCTAAGGAACGTCATTTGTCATAATGCATTGTGCCTACAGTAAAAGTTTGGTGGAAGTGGAATTGTAATCTGGGGATATTCCCTGTAGTATGAATTAGGATCCATTATCTCAACCCATGGTAAGCTCAATGCCAACTTCTACTCCACTATTCTAGATAACAATGTGCTTCCTACGTTGTAGCATTTTCGCGTGTTGTATCATTCTTATTTCCAGGATTACAATGCCACTTGTCGTGTTGAAAGGTCCATTATGGTTTGGTAGGAGGACAATGGGGGATGATCCGACTGGACTGGCTTACCCAAAGTCCGGACTTGAATTCGTTAGAAAACCTCTGAGGCGAGTTGGATTGCCGAATTCAGGAAGAAGCAAATCGTCAAAATCGCTGAAAGAACTTACAAGTCTTTTTCTCCAAGCCGAAGGGAAGAAAGTACCTTTGTCCATCATTCAAACATTCACTTGTGTAAAGCCTTCCTCGGAAGGTTAAGGCCGAAAATGCCTCGGGGATGCTCTACTAACTATTGAATATGAATAAATTTTGCTTATCTCTTTTATCACAGACGTCCAATTATCCTTGGTAGAAGAGTATAATATCATTCATTAATCCATTTATAATGTATAAGGTACAAAAATCAGCAAAAGTTGCAAGTGAGTGTTTATTAACAATGCACTTTAAAACAACGCGAGTGCTCTTATAAGGACTATATGCTCTTATAACCACGGTCAAGTAAATAGACTCCTGAGCTGGACCCCACACCCCTTCGAACTTCCACACTATGCCTAAGTGGGTGGGCCTTTGAGCCTCCACAAGTTTAACTTGAATAAAACCTCTCATCACGGTGAGTCTTCAATGTCACTCAGATTCAAACTTGACACGCCAACCGCGAATCCGTGACCGTGATCACTCGGTTACCGCAGCCACACAGTAGCAGCTGTGAATTTTGACGCGACTCATATATATATATATTGTGACGAAGCCGATCACTTCCCTCAATTACTACGGACACCCTCGCCTTGCCGCCAAAGGTGGAAATTCCAGTCTATACATTAGTTCCTGAAAGGAAGTTCGAACTTGGTCCTCGGCGTCACAAGAGACGCATCAACAATGTGTTTTGTTTGCTCCCGATCCGGTGACGGCAGCGCGTCTGGAAACACACAATGTACCCAGACATCGGCGCCCGTAAGGCTTGAGCTGGAATGTGTCGAAACGGGAGGGGGAGTGGTTGAGTGACAACAGGTCAAAAAGAGCGAGTCCAAAAGGGGCGGAACCGGAAAAATCTGTGGATATATAAGGGAAGCAAAAGGTCAGAGAGAAAAAAAAGGAGACTTGGCGTTTGAAGGGGCTGGAGTTGAAGCCCCTGGCAGCAATACGAGTTTTTTTAGAGAGAGCGGTTGTGAAGCTCCTCCCGCGAAGAGACTGGATTTTTTTGAGTTAAAAAAATAAATAGTTGTAACCAGCTGTGCAAAGTCACAGCTAAATTATTATCTGGTGGCAGCGGTTGGCATTTAAAGGGAATAATGCTTAGAACTTGCGTCCGAATAGAAAAAAAAAAATGTTTTTAAATCGAGTGAGATGGACCTTTGTGTGTAAAAGCGAGACACAAGAAAACTGTCCCAGTCAAGTTAGTGATCTGTTTATATCAGCGGAGATAAAAGCTCGCTGAAGGGGAAAAAAAAGGTGCAGCTACGAAGGAGAACTCTTCAAGTGACGAAAGAAAGGCGCCTCCCCGGTGTGCGAGAAGGTAAGTCCTTTTTTCTTTGAGATTATGCTCGGAGAATATAGCTGTTTATTTATCTGCCGTTAGATTAGTAGTTTTTCGAAATCTAAGTGAATTTCATGCTCGCGGTAATGAATTTTGTTTGCCAAGTGTCAAAAGAGCTGCTTTGGTATGAAAGTGTGTTTTATTATGTTAGTTTTGTTATGGTCAGAATCATAGAATTGTGTTTATTTTATGGTATTGTTAGATGCGCACGGTTATAGCGCGTACATATTGTCGATTTTTGCATAGTTACTTTACAGGGTTTTTTTTAGCAGTACGGATAGGATTGTATTGTTGGTATATGTGATGATTTTTTCATTCATTGTAACACTCTTATTTAGTTTATTTGTATATTATTGCACAGCGTGTTCAGAACCGGAAAGTATTTTGTGAGCAGCATCGATAGGATTTTATTGTAAGTTTTTTGGTATATATGTGATTTCACTTTGTGGTAGTACTTTGTTTATTTGTTTATTGTATATTATTGCATGATGACTTTCCTTTTAAGATTAAGAAAAGGTGACTTGCTAGAAGTAGCAAGGGAATTACGGGTGGAAGTCAACAGCGATCAAACAAATGTAGAAATTAAGGATATGATTTACAAATGATAAAATGATATGGAAACTATCAAAGCGGTGATGGAGGGAATTTTTAGAAGAAAAGAAAGGGAATTTGAGGAGCAAAGACTAACTAGAGAATATGAGATGGAGCGGTTAAGCAGATTGTCTAACGCCACTGAGACGGTTAGTTTATCGTCTGCCGATTTAGAAAAAGGCAAGGGGTAAATAGACGTGTTATTTTAAAAGACTTAGTGCCAAATTTGATGCAAAAAATGCAGATATTAATTTATTTTTGAAATTTTGAAAGACAAGCCAAGAAGGAGAAAGTTTTGGACCACAGGTAGGTTTCACAACTTATTCGTTGCTCCCGGTAGAATCGACTGAATTGATTGCGAAAGAACCCCCGGAAAAAGGGAGACGACTACCCTCACATTAAAAAAATTAATTTTAAATAGATTCCAGCTAACTCCCGTAGCCCTTAGTGATAGGTTTGAATCCCATCAGCGAAGACCAGGCATTTTATGATCAGATTTAGTTTTTGACTTATTAGAAAATTATTTAGAAAATTGGTTGGCCGGAATGGAAATAAAAGATTTGAAGGAGTTAAAAAATTGTTAGTGACCGAGCAATTAAAAAAAAAGAGCCTCCATTGAGGTAGTGGACCATTTTATCGATTCATGGGACAATTTTAAGGGACGCTACTGAACTAGCAGAAAAGCTAGACCATTTCGAAAGCAGTAAAAAAGTACATAGGAAACCGAATACGATGAAATTAGGTGAGCGGAAGCAATATGATAGGCAACCTGTCGTAGTTAACAAGGTTAATTAATTAAGCGGAAAAATAAGCAAGTTAACACCCCCCAAACAAGGGGTCTTATAGGAACGAGGTATTTCAGGGAAACGTACAAACTAAGAGGGATAGTGAAAGGGAATGGGAGAGACCATTCGAAAGGAAAACCCATCAATTTACTATTGCAATGAAGTTGGTCACATAAAATCTTCTTGTCCCAGACTTACAAAAACAAATGTTGAAACAGTGGCTTTTCAACTTAAAAGTAAACTCCGGAATGAGGAACTCTTTAGAAATTCTGAATTTCAGGGAACTTCGCAAATTAGAGGTAGTGAAAGGAAATGGGAGAAACCATCTCGAAAGGAAAAAACCCATTTGTTACTACCTGCAACGAAGTTGGGAACATTAAAACCAGCTTGTCCTAAACTTATGAAAATCGATTTTGAAACAGTGGTTAGCTTAAGAGTAACTCGGAGGATGAGGACTGTTTCGAAAATTTAAGGTTAAATTTGAAAATAAATGGCGTAGAGCGTCAATGTTTAAGATATACCGGATCTACCATAGATCTGTGTGCAAGTAGTTGGATAAATGAGAACAATTATTTGGGAGAGTATGTTCTAGTCAAAAAGCCCGTTGGATGACGTATGTCATCGGTTACCTCTCGAAAAAGTAAAAAATTTAAAACCAAGGAGGCCAGTTTTTGGCACGAAGGCAGCAGTCAAAGTAAACAGCCACCCGAGCGAACCTTACCTGTTAAGCAACCGCACCGCGAAACTCATTCAGTCAAGGGAAAAGACTGTGCTCATGATAGACGGCAATGGTGACTCGAAATGCTAGTAAAATAGTTTCCTTTCGAAAAAGAAAAGGGGAGGGAGGTTTAAACACGGCGAGTGGTTTTTCAATTGAAAACGCGGATCCAGTTTTTCCCACCCGGACGGAACTGGAACCAACGATAAAATTTCCGGCGTTTGTAGAAAAACGAAGGGGAGACAGCCCAATTAAAGAACTTCGATTTTAGTTCAGTATGCAAATAAGTGCAAAGACCAGCATGTATTGGGGAAAGAGCCAAATGGGGTGTAAGCG